>JAHIAM010012239.1:0-13434 GCA_021605205.1 Aegilops longissima
TTGCATAAATTGCAATCATCCGCATCATGATAACAACATTTAAATGTTTAAAATTGTTGTTTGCATTAATTTGCAAATGCCATGCTAAAATGATTTATTTCATAACTAAATAACCGTACTTCGGTTTAAATAATTTATATATGTAAATGGGGTAGAAAAATGCCTAGTTTAACATGGTGTACTTGCTTTGCATGTTTAACAACTCTAAAATTGTGTTTAGGGCAGAACAGTACCTAATCCATAAATATGCACATGAGGATTTTCCGGACTTGTTGTTCGTTATTTCGGCCTCATTTAAACTTGCCTAGTAGGTAGTTTGTTGTGCTTCACCCTTGCCATGATAATCAACATTTAATATTGTTGGGTACCTATTGGGAGAGAACTAAATAAGTGTTGTGGTGTTTTGTCAATATGCAACCCGTTGCATATTGAGCTCCATAATTTGTAGTATTGGTTGTTGCACTTTGCCATGCCATGTTATTTAAACCGTACATGCATCATACTGCTTTGGCATCATGCCATGTTCATGTGATGGTTGTTTTACTATGTTGTTTGCTTCTTTCGGGTTGCTTCTCTCGTTAGCTTGGTTTGTTCGGAGTTGTGAGGATTCGTTCGACTTCATCCTTTTGTCTTCTTCATGGACTCGTTCTTCTTCCTTGCGGGATTTCAGGCAAGATGATCATACCCTCGAAATCACTTCTATCTTTGCTTGATAGATGCTGCTCTTTTGCTATGCCTATGCTCGATGCCTATCACTTGCTTATCATGCCTCCCATATTGCCATGTCAAGCCTCTAACCGTCCTTTCTTAGCAAACCGTTGTTTGGCTATGTTACCGCTTTTCAGCCCTCTTATAGCATTGTTAGTTGCGGTGAAGATGAAGTTTGTTCCTTGTTGGAACATGGAGATGTTGTTCCTTGTTGGAACATGCTTACTTGTTGGGATATCACAATATTTCTTATTTAATTAATGCATCTATATACTTGGTAAAGGGTGGAAGGCTCGGCCTTATGCAGTGTTTTGTTCCCTCTTGCCGCCTAGTTTCCGTCATACGGTGTTATGTTCCCGGTTTTGCGTTCCTTACGGTTGGGTGATTTATGGGACCCCCTTGACATTCGCTTTGAATAAGACTCCTCCCAAAGGCCCAACATTGGTTTTACCATTTGCCACCTAAGCCTTTTTCCTTGGGTTCTCGAGACTCAAGGGTCATCTTTATTTTACCCCGGGCGGTGCTCCTTGAGGGTTGGTCCAAACCGTCGACCGCGGTGTGCCAGGGCAACTCTGGGTTCGCCTATCGGAAGTTTGGACAATCCGGTGTGCCAGAGACGAGATATGCAGCTCCTATCGGTTGTCGGCACATCCGGGCGGCTTTCTGGTCTTGTTTTATTCTGTCGAAATGTCTTGTAGTCGGGATTCGGCTGATCGGGTCTTCGGTAGAAGGAATATCCCGTTGACCGTGAGGCTTATAATGGGCTAAGTTGGGACACCCTGCGAGGTATTATCTTTCGAAAGTCGTGCCCGCGGTTATGTGGCAGATGGGAATTTGTTAATGTCGGTTGTAGAAAACCGAAGTTGATCTTAATTAAAATACATCAACGCGTGTTAACCGTGATGGTCTCTTCTCGGTGGTCCGGGAAGTGAACGATGTTGGAGTTATGCTTGGCGTAGGTTGTTCTAGGATCACTTCTTGATCATAGTTGTTCGAGTGCTTTTGCCTTCTCTTCTCGCTCTCATTTGCGTATGGTAGCCACCATATATGCTGGCGCTTGCTGCAGTTCCACCTCACTACCCTGTCCTACCTTTAAGCTTAAATAGTCTTGATCTCATGGTTGTGAGATTGCTGAGTCCCGTGACTCACGATACTTCAAAACCAGTTTGTAGGTGCCGATGAAACGTCGGTGGCGCATCCGAGCTCAAGGAGGCTTCGATGAAGATCTTGTTCTTTGTGTTGTTCCGTTTAGGTTGATCGATAGTGGAGCCCAGTTGGGACGATCGGGGATCGTAGCATTTGGGGTAGTCTTCTCTTATTTTGGTTCCGTAGTGGGACCTTGATTGATCTGTGATGTAATGCTTTACTCATGTATTGTGTGAAGTGGCGATTGTAAGCCAACTATGTATCTCTTTCCCTTATGTATTACATGGGTTGTGTGAAGATTACCTCACTTGCGACATTGCTTTCAATGCGGTTATGCCTCTAAGTCGTTCCCGACACGTGGGAATATAGCCTTGTCGAGGCGTTAAAGTTGGTAATCGAGCCTTCCCGACTTAAGCCCCCTGATTGTTTCTTTGGCGTTGTTGAGTCTAGAACGGAAAATGTTTTGAGTCTTAGGATTATATATATCGGATGGATTCTTTTACTCCTCGGTCCTTAAATCGCTCTGGTGAGGTATCTTGGCGTAGAGTTTTGACTTTTCTCTCCTCAAATTTCACTAAAATTTTTTTAGGATCACGCTGGTATCTTGGAATCGTTCAGATGGTTTTGTGGCGAGAACATTGTTCTTGGTGCCTCGACATTAAGGGTTTGTGGCGGTGTCCGGGAGTTGAGCTCCGGGTGTTGTCGTCACAATTTTATCGTTCGATTCTGGAATACGAGTTTTGCCGACATCGAAATCTCTTTTGTGCGTTGTTGGTGAGATAACCCCGATAGCCCGATCTTGAGGCAGTGCGGAATTGCCATGACTTGTATAACGGATGTTTTTGAAGGTCGAGGTACCCGATTTCGAGGATTTCTTGGTTATGTGTTGGGGATGGATCAATGGATCTAGGTATTGTTAGTTTGGGTGATATATTTTGTGTCCCTGTCCCCAACACGATTGCATAACGAAAGTTTGGGAGTTTATAGGTGGGAATTCAAGTAGCTCCTAGAATATCTTTCCGCGGATGCATGATATGGGATTGGGTAAATCTCTATCATATGTATTTGTTCGGCTTATCAAGCCAAATCCTTTGTTTTTGTTCCGCTTTGTGGTATTGAGTTGCTTCAATGTCAAGTGTTGATTCCATACCTTTCCTAAATGGTGTTCTCATATTTCTATGTGGATGCTAATCCTTCTTGATCACGAGCTTGTCATGTCAATTCTTTTCTCAACGGCGTGCTTCTCTTCAAGTAAATCCGATCATTGCAACATTAAGATCAATTCTAAGTTTTCTCAGCGGTGTTTGTTTCATCCGTCCCAAGTTGCCTTTGTTTTCCGCCCTCCACCTTTTTTCTTCAAGGACTCAGATTTCTTAATCAAGTATCCATTTTATTGAGAGAAGTTTCTTCATTCTTTTCCTTTAATGTTTTATCCGGTGATTTCTCATGAAGGCGCTAAGAGCTTCAACCTTATCTTTGTTCCATTCTAATTTTCTTTTCCGGTGGATTTAGTTCAAGATTTGGTGTTGATCTTATCCCTTTTCCTCTTTTCACAATGCTTTCGTTTGCATGCCTCTTAATCATTCACTTCTCGATATTCCTTGTTCTCGAGTGTTTAATATTTCTCGGAAGGCTTGTCATTTCATTCAAGATCCGTTCAAGCTATTAGTTATTACTCATTCAAGTCATTTAATTCTACGGTGCAATATCTATTTCAAACAATTGTCCAACGGTGGTTCTTTTGAGTGGGCCCTAACCACAGGTCTTTTCGAGGATCTTACGACTCTTCTAATTTTCCGGAGCTTCTAAAATTCTTTTCTAAATTTGGCGTAAGAATGAATTATCATCAGTCAAATGTCTTCTCCAAGATCTTTCAAATTCTTTCATCGTTGGTTCAACCTTTCTAATTTTCATCCGGAGTATCTCAACAATTCATGGTGGTGTTTCTCGTCGTCATTCTCAATTTTGAAGGAAGAAGAGTTTCTCTTTAATCTTGCTCCATTCTCTTCAAATTCATGGTTCTACCCTGCCATCCTCATAATTGTTTTTGATTGGAAATTTTTTCATCCATCCGGAGTAATTAGGAGTCTTTTCAGTTTGATTCTTGGCCCATCATCTAAATTATTCACCCTTTCATCTCCTCTCCAAATCTTCGGTGCATCATTCAAGTATTCTCAATCAGCTAAATATATTGTTCCTTATCAAAATTCTGTCAAATATCTTTATTCATTTTCCAATTCTTCGGTGAATTGTGCCTTCCGTTCATTCTCAATTCTTACGGTGGTTTTCAAATCTCTTCCTTCGTTATCATCGATTCATTCGTTCTTTCCAATCCTACCGGGGATCGTTGAAGACCTTCCCAAGTTGAGCAATATTCTCTTCAATCCTTTCTGAGAATAAGTAGTATGCCAAATCCATTGCTTTCCATCAATTTAATTGGTGAAGGATCAGCATAATTAATTCTTATTCTTGTTTCATCGAGTAAGTTCAATTCCTTATTGGAGGTTCATCAAAATTCTTGATTTCATTTGTTCATCTTTCTTTCGGGTTCCAAGTTTTCTAGTTATCATTTCAAAGCTCCATTAAATCATTGCAAGGTTCACCTTGTGTCTTAACTTCTCTTTCTTTCTACCACCCTTTTGTTTATGGAGTTCATCATGGAGGCCTCATGGTGCTTCCTCAAGGATTCTTTCCATTCTTCAATTGTTCATCAAGATTTCTCTCGGAGTTATGATCCATGGCTTACTCAAAAATAAGCATGGTGTTCAAACATGTTTTGTTTTAGGCGTTCAATATTCTTCTTCCTGCATTCCAAAGTGCAATTCTTTTTTATCTTTTGAGGTGGTGTTATGTCATTTTGTTTCATTCATGTTTCATGATTCACAAGTTGTTAGGAATGAGATATTTAAATCCATCATTTCTCTTCGTTCAGAGATCTTTTCAACCCAACAATTTATTCGTTGGTGTTATCTTGTATAGATTTCACTTAAAGCCTTCCCTAAGGAATGTTGCTACTATGGTGCTTATCAATGATCCAAGTTTTCCTCCTATCCCCTCAATGAAAGAAGTTTTCATCTCCGTGTTGTTCTCAATCCAATCAATTGTTTCCGTTGGTGGCGAGAGCTCACCTCATAATTTTGAGATGTTTTCATAAGCCCTACAAGCTTATTCTTTTCGTTGTTGGTTTTCCAACAACCGTTCTATCCTTCTTTTTAGGGTGCTTTCCAAACTCATTTGTGGTAGAAGTTGTCATTTCTTCTCCATTCTATTATTCCAATGATCTATCTTCTATTATTTCTTCGGAGGCATTGTGTTGTTGCTCTCTTCACCCATCACCTCGTTTTGTCAAGATCATGTTATTTTCTTACTTATCCATTTAACGGAGTGTTGTGTCATCTCTTCAAATTCTTTTCATCTTATCAAGTTTTCCTTCTTCTTTCGATTGGTGCTGTCCAAATTATATCGATCTTATTCTTCCTCTCTCATCTTGTTTTAACGGAGTGGTTTGAATTCTATCTTATGCCTTAAACTCTTGATTCATGTCTTTGCAACCTTCAAGTTCCCATAATGTTCCGTGTTCCTCTTTTCTAACGGACTGTTTAATATCGTTCATTCCATTGTTTTCTTTCTTTCAATTTGCTCAACCTCTCAAGGTTCATTGGTTTCACTCGTTAGTCAAAAAGCAACTTTGTTTTACCTATTCCTCCCCGTTTTCTATCCGGTGCCATCCTAGATCTGGGCGAGATCCTCTAAATAGTGGTGGAGTGTTGTGGCCTCCAAGACCGGAGCTTGATTGCCTTCGGGGTTTCGAGTTTTGCCATGTGATTTGTTTTGTTTGTGCATTCATCATGTCATCTCTTGCATTGCATCATCTCATCATGTCATTTAATTTTAAAAACTCAACTAAATAAAATCGTATGGATCTTGGTCCATTTAAATCGAGAATTCACTTGTGACTTCTCTTTATAACATACCCTCCCAATATTATTAGGGAGCTATAATAAATATTCCATTGTTTTGGAATCACCATAACACACTTGCAAAATAAATCCCATGCCTTTTCGCTCCGAGTTGACCTCAAAACCTTGCCAATTTTATTTCATCATTTTCGGAGCTCCACCAAAAATCCTCGGGCCATTTTGTTAAATTCTTCATATTTTTGTGAGCCGGGAAAATTGTCCTCGTTCCCAAATTCTTTCCCTAACCCTCTCGTTCTTTTGTCTCTCTTTATTTGTTTCTGCTAAATATAAGAGAGAGAGAAAGACCTTAGAACCTTGGCCACTTCTTCTCCATGGGCGGCCCTAGCCTCCCGAGGCCCAAGGCCCACCAACCCTCTAACCTAGCCGCATATCTCTCCTCCCCTCCTCCCGACCGGCGCCGCTTGAGAGCTTGCTCGCCGCTCCTCCCTCGCTCAGCCCGATCCCTATCTCCCTCGATCCCCTCCTGCTTCCCTCGCCGTACCCTACCTCCTGCACCGTCCTCGTTCCGCGCTCGTGCTGAAGCCAGCGGGAAGCCCGCCTCCGCTCGAGGGCCTCGAGGCATCTCTGCTGCACCTCCACGGTGCGACCTCGACCTACCTGCCGTCGCCCCAGCCATCCTTCTCCTTCCCTCGTGGCCTTGCCGGGCATCGAGCTGCCGCCCGCCTCCGTTCGGCTCCCACGCCGAAGTCACGCCGCAGCCCTGCCGGACGTTGAGTGACCCAGCCAGCGCGCCCGATCTTCTCAAGCCGCCGCCGTCCCTTCTCGGTGCCCGTCCTCGTCGCCCTTCCTCCTCCTGCATCAGGCGTCCCGTCGCCGAGCCCCTGCCGCCCTTCTCCACCTCTCACGGAGCCCTGTCCGTCAGCCACCGGGCAGCTGCTGGCTGCTGCGGCCTCGCCCCTAGCCGTCCGCGGCCTTCTCCTCGTCGCCCGCTGCGACCACGGGGACTCCGGCGCCTCGAGCCTCCTCGGCTCCACCTCCTCGCACCCGATGGCACTGCTGCCATCTGCTGCTGCTGTGCCGTTGACCATGCTTGCCTTGGGCCCCGGTGTAGCCTCCCATGTACTGCGATCGCCGCTGCTCCTGAAGATAAAACCCGAGGCATGTGTGCTCCGCTGCTAGTTCCGTCAGCGTCAAGTACAGCGATGACCCTAGATGTCTCTGAGCGTCAAGTACCACTGCAACCCATGTTCGACTCGTGGATTACGCCAAGTACACCACCACCAAGTCCGCACGGGAGCCCGACGACTACTTCCTGACGATGCGAGTACAAGTACCCCGCCGGATCGCCAAGTACATCTGACCGTGTACCACTACTTCCTCTACCGGCGACCCGGACATCTGAAGCGAGCGTGTACAACTACCGTTGCCGAGATCGCGAGTACCTCTACCGTCGCGAGCGTCGACTTCCCTCTGAAACTTCGACCGGCTCCGAAATGAGCGCGCGGAAGGTATAGCCGAGGCGACCGCCCGTGGATCGAATGCTTGAGTGTTGTATGAGATGTCGATAGTTTTGCATCGTGTTGAATCATCCTTGCGATGCCCTCTTTTGCCATGCCACCGTTCCGTGGGAACCCGGTAATCGGGATCACCCACCAACTTGCTCAACTCGCTCCGCCCACTTCTTTTCACGGTATCTCCGTGAGCTACGGAACCGATATGTTATCGTGGCACCATTTTGGATTCGTTGTCGTGGCACCCTTTCTTCCTACGGTGACACAATGCTTCATAATGCTCTTGTCAACATTTTCATAAAGTTGCATAAAACTTGCACATGTCATCGCATCATGATAACAACATTTAAATGTTTAAAATTGTTGTTTGCATTAATTTGCTTAAATGCCATGCTAAAATGATTTATTTCATAACTAAATAACCGTAACTCAGATTTAAATAATTTATATATGTAAATGGGGTAGAAAAATGCCTAGTTTAACATGGTGTACTTGCTTTGCATGTTTAACAACTCTAAAATTGTGTTTAGGGCAGAACAGTACCTAATCCATAAATATGCACATGAGGATTTTCCGGACTTGTTGTTCGTTATTTCCGGCCTCATTTAAACTTGCCTAGTAGGTAGTTTTGTTGTGCTTCACCCCTTGCCATGATAATCAACATTTAATATTGTTGGGTACCTATTAGGGAGAGAACTAAATAAGTGTTGTGGTGTTTTGTCAATATGCAACCCGTTGCATATTGAGCTCCACTAATTGTAGTATTGGTTGTTGCACTTTGCCATGCCATGTTATTTAAACGGACATGCATCATACTGCTTGTGCATCATGCCATGTTCATGTGATGGTTGTTTTACTATGTTGTTTGCTTCTTTCGGGTTGCTTCTCTCGTTAGCCGGTTTCGTTCGGAGTTGTGAGGATTCGTTCGACTTCATCCTTTTGTCTTCTTCATGGACTCGTTCTTCTTCCTTGCGGGATTTCAGGCAAGATGATCATACCCTCGAAATCACTTCTATCTTTGCTTGATAGATGCTCGCTCTTTTGCTATGCCTATGCTCTGATGCCTATCACTTGCTTATCATGCCTCCCATATTGCCATGTCAAGCCTCTAACCGTCCTTTCTTAGCAAACCGTTGTTTGGCTATGTTACCGCTTTCTCAGCCCTCTTATAGCGTTGTTAGTTGCGGTGAAGATGAAGTTTGTTCCTTGTTGGAACATGGAGATGTTGTTCCTTGTTGGAACATGCTTACTTGTTGGATATCACAATATTTCTTATTTAATTAATGCATCTATATACTTGGTAAAGGGTGGAAGGCTCGGCCTTATGCACAGTGTTTTGTTCCCTCTTGCCGCCCTAGTTTCCGTCATACGGTGTTATGTTCCCGGATTTTGCGTTCCTTACGGTTGGGTGATTTATGGGACCCCTTGACAGTTCGCTTTGAATAAGACTCCTCCGGCAAGGCCCAACATTGGTTTTACCATTTGCCACCTAAGCCTTTTTCCCTTGGGTTCTGCAGACTCAAGGGTCATCTTTATTTAACCCCGGGCAGTGCTCCTTGAGTGTTGGTCCAAACCGTCGACCGCGGTGTACCAGGGGCAACTCTGGGTTCGCCTATCGGAAGTTTGGACAATCGGTGTGCCACGAGACGAGATATGTGCAGCTCCTATCGGTTTGTCGGCACATCCGGCGGCTTTGCTGGTCTTGTTTTATTCTTGTCGAAATGTCTTGTAGTCCGGGATTCGAGACTGATCGGGTCTTCGGTAGAAGGAATATCCTTCGTTGACCGTGAGCTTATAATGGGCTAAGTTGGGACACCCTACAGGGTATTATCTTTCGAAAGCCGTGCCCGGTTATGTGGCGAGATGGGAATTTGTTAATGTCGGTTGTAAAACCGAAGTTGATCTTAATTAAAATACATCAACGGCGTGTGTAACCGTGATGGTCTCTTCTCGTGAGTCCGGAAGTGAACACGGTGTTGGAGTTATGCTTGGCGTGGGTTGTTCTAGGATCACTTCTTGATCATAGTTGTTCGACCGTGCTTTTGCCTTCTCTTCGCTCTCATTTGCGTATGGTAGCCACCATATATGCTAGCCGCTTGCTGCAGTTCCACCTCACTACCTGTCCTACCTTTAAGCTTAAATAGTCTTGATCTCGCGGGTGTGAGATTGCTGAGTCCCGTGACTCACAGATACTTCAAAACCAGTTTGCGGTGCCGATGAAACCGTGCGGTGGCGCATCGAGCTCAAGGAGGAGCTCGATGAAGATCTTGTTCTTTGTGTTGTTCCGTTTGATTGATCGTGTGGAGCCAGTTGGGACGATCGGGGATCATGTAGCATTGGGGTAGTCTTCTCTTATTTTGGTTCCGTAGTCGGACCTTGATTGTATCTGTATGATGTAATGCTTTACTCAAGTATTGTGTGAAGTGGCGATTGTAAGCCAACTATGTATCTCTTTCCTTATGTATTACATGGGTTGTGTGAAGATTACCTCACTTGCGACATTGCTTTCAATGCGGTTATGCCTCTAAGTCGTGCTTCGACACGTGGGAGATATAGCCGCTCGAGGATCTGATCCATAGATCAACTTGTGTGTCATGGGTGCCCCCCGTATATAAAGGAGCAAGGGGGTGCGGCCAGCCCTAGGGAGACGCTGGAGAGTCCTACTCCCAGGAGTGGACTCCCCCTTCTAGTTGGAATAGGATTGGGGAGGGGAAGAGGAAGGCGCCGCCCCCTCCTTGTCCTATTCGGACTAGAGGAGGCCTGCGCCTGCCTGCGGCCTCTTCCTCTCTCTATGGCCCATCAAGGCCCATAGACCCCCGGGATTCCGGTAACCCTCGGTGTTCGTAACTTCTGTTTCATCCGGAACCTTTCCGAAGTCAAACATAGGCTTCCGATATATCAATCTTTATGTCTCGACCATTTGAGACTCCTCGTCATGTCGTGATCACATCCGGGACTCGAGCGACCTTCGGTACATCAATACTTATAAACTCATAATGAGCTGTCATGAAGCGTTAAGCGTGCGGACCCTACGGGTTCGAGAACTATGTAGACATGACCTAGAACCATTCTCGGTCAATAACCAATAGCGGAACCTGGATGCCCATATTGGTTCCTACATATTCTATGAAGATCTTTATCGGTCAAACCGCATAACGACATCGTTGTTCCCTTTGTCATCGGTATGTTACTTACCGAGATTGATCGTCGGTATCCAATACCTAGTTCAATCTCGTTACGGTAGAATCTCTTTACTCGTTCGTAATACATCATCTCACAACTAACTCATTAGTTGCAATGCTTCAAGGCTTATGTGATGTGTATTACCGAGAAGGCCGAAGATACCTCTCAGACAATCGGATGACAAAACCTAATCTCGATTCATGCCAACTCAACATATACTTTTGGAGACACATAGAGTACCTTTATAATCACCCGATTCGTTGTGACGTATGGTAGCACACAAAGTGTTCCTCCGTAGCAGGAGTTGCATAATCTCATAGTTTAGGAACTTTGTATAAGTCATGAAGAAAGCATAAGCAACATACTAAGCGATCAAGTGCTAAGCTAACGGAATGGGTCAAGTCAATCACATCATTCTCCTAATGATGTGATCTCGATTAATCAAATGACAACTCATGTCTATGGTTAGGAAACATAACCATCTTTGATTTAACGAGCTAGTAAAGTAGAGGCATACTAGTGACACTCTGTTTGTCTATGTATTCACACATGTATTATGTTTCCGGTTAATACAATTCTAGCATGAATAATAAACTTTTATCATGAAATAAGGAAATAAATAATAACTTTATTATTGCCTCTAGGGCATATTTCCTTGATCTCCCACTTGCACTAGAGTCAATAATCTAGTTCACATCATCATGTGATTCAACACTAATATTCACATCTATGTGATTAACACCCATAGTTCACATCATCATGTGACCAACACCCAAAGGGTTTACTAGAGTCAATAATCTAGTTCACATCGCTATGTGATTAACACCCAAAGAGTACTAAGGGATGATCATGTTTTGCTCGTGAGAAGTTTAGTCAGCATTGTCACATTCGAGCCGTATGTATTTCTCAAATATTCTATGTCTACAATGCTCTGCAGGGCTACTCTAGCTAATTGCTCCACTTACAATATGTATCCAGTTGAGACTTAGAGTCATCGGATCGATGTAAAAAGCTTGCATCGATGAAACTCTTTCGGGGCTCTTTTATCACCTCCATAATCGAGAAATATTTCCTTAGTCTTCACTAAGGATGTTCTTGACCAATGTCGATGATCTACTCCTAGATCACTATTGCACTCCTTGCCAAATTCAGAGCAAGGTATACAATGGATGCAGTACATAGCATAGCATACTTTATAGAACCTATGGTGAGGTATAGGAATGACTTTCATTCTCTTTTCTATTTTCTGCTGTGGTGGGTTTGAGTCTTACTCAATTTCACACCTTTGCAACAGGCAAGAACTTTTCTTTGACTGTTCCATTTGAACTTCTTCAAAATCTTGACAAGTATGTACTTATTGAAAAACTTATCAAGCGTTTTGATCTATCTCAATAGATCTTGATGCTCAATTTATGCAGCTTCTCGAGGTCCTTCTTTGAAAACTCCTTTCAAATACTCCTTTATGCTGCGAATAATTCTACATTATTTCGATCAACAATATGTCATTCACATATACTTATCGAAATGTTGTAGTGCTCCACTCACTTTCTTGTAAATACAGGCTTCTCCAAAGTCTGTAAAACCATATCTTTGATCACACTATCAAAGCGTTTATTCAACTCGAGATGCTTGCACGGTCCATAGATGGATGTTGGAGCTTGCACATTTGTCGACTCCTTTAGGATTGACAAAACCTTCTGGTTGCATCATATACAACTCTTCTTTAATAAATCCATTCAAGAATGTAGTTTTGACATCCATTTGCAGATTTCATGAAATGTGGCAATTGCTAACTTATGATTGGACAGACTTAAGCATCGCTCTGATTGAAAATCTCATTGTAGTCAACACCTTGAACTTGTCGAAAACCTTTTGCGACAAGTCGAGCTTTGTAGATAGTAATACTACTATCAGCATTTGTCTTCCTCTTGAAGATCCATTTATATAATATGGCTTGCCGATCATGAACAACTCCATCAAAGTCCACACTTTGTTCTCATACATGGATCCCATCTCAGATTTCATGGTCTCAAACCATTTCGCGGAATCTGGGCTCATCATCGCTTCCTCATAGTTCGTAGGTTCATCATGGTCTAGTAACATGACTTCCGAATAGGATTACCGTACCACTCAGTGCGGACTGTACTGGAAGACCTCGAGGTTTGTATAACTTGATCTGAAGTTTCATGATCATCATCATTAGCTTCCTCACTAATTGGTGTAGGAATCACTGGAACTGATTTCGTGATGAACTACTTTCCAATTAGGGAGAAAGTACAATTACCTTATCAAGTTCTACTTTCCTCCCTCACTTCTTTGAGAAAACTCCTTCTCTAGAAAGGATCCATCTCAACAACGAATGTTTTGCCTTTAGACCTGTGATAGAAGGTGTACCCAAGTTTCCTTTGGGTATTCTATGAAGCGCACTTCTCCGATTTGGGTTCGAGCTTATCGGTGAAAACTTTTTCACATAAGCATCACAACTCAAACTTTAAGCAGCACTTAGGTTTCTTTGTTAAACCATAATTCATACGGTGTGCCTCAGCAGTTTAGATGTTGCCCTATTAAGCGTGAATGGCTGTCTCTAATGCATAACCCCAAAGCGATAGTGGTAAACGATAAGAGACATCATAGATCGCACCATATCCAATAAAGTGCGGTTCGACTTTCGGACACATCATTATCTGTGGTGTTCCATATGGCGTGAGTTGCGAAACTATTTCACATTGTTTCAAATGAAGACCAAACTTCGTAACTCAAATATTTATCTCCACGATCAGATCGCGAAACTTTATTTTCTTGTTACGATGATTTTCCACTTCACTCTGAAATTCTTTGAACTTTTCAATTATTTCAGACATGTTTCATCAAGTAGATATACCCATATCTGCTCAAATCATCTGTGAAGGTTAGAAAATAACAATACTTGGACATCAACATTCATTGGATCGCATTCGGTATGTATT
>JAHIAM010012240.1:0-17498 GCA_021605205.1 Aegilops longissima
ATATGGCCAGAAGTTGTGATGAATGATGAATGACATATTGTGATGTATGAGATCATGTTCTTGTAATAGGAATCACGACTTGCATGTCGATGAGTATGACAACGGCAGGAGCCATAGGAGTTGTCTTTATTTTTGTATGACCTGCGAGTCATTGAAGAACGCCATGTAAATTACTTTACTTTATTGCTAAACGCGTTAGCCATAGAAGTAGAAGTAGTCGTTGGCGTGACAACTTCATGAAGACACGATGATGGAGATCATGATGATGGAGATCATGGTGTCATGCCGGTGACAAGATGATCATGGATCCCCGAAGATGGAGATCAATGGAGTTGTATGATATTGGCCATATCATGTCACTACTACATAATTGCATGTGATGTTTATTATGTTTATGCATCTTGTTTACTTAGAACGACGGTAGTAAATAAGATGATCCCTTACAACAATTTCAAGAAGTGTTCTCCCCTAACTGTGCACCGTTGCTAAAGTTTGTCGTTTCAAAGCACCACGTGATGATCGGGTGTGATAGATCCTTACGTTCACATACAACGGGTGTAAGACAGTTTTACACATGCAAAACACTTAGGGTTAACTTGACGAGCCTAGCATGTACAGACATGGCCTCGGAACACGGAGACCGAAAGGTCGAACACGAGTCGTATGGAAGATACAATCAACATGAGAATGTTCACCGACGATGACTAGTCCGTCTCACGTGATGATCGGACACGGCCTAGTCGACTCGGATCGTGTAACACTTAGATGACTAGAGGGATGTCTAATCTGGTGGGAGTTCATTAAAATAATTTGATTAGATGAACTTAATTATCATGAACTTAGTCTAAAACCTTTGCAAATATGTCTTGTAGATCAAATGGCCAACGCTCATGTCAACATGAACTTCAACGCGTTCCTAGAAAACCAAGCTGAAAGATGATGGCAGCAACTATCTGGACTGGGTCCGGAACACGAGATCATCCTCATAGCTGCCAGAAACAATATGTCCTAGAAGGACCGCTAGGTGATGCACCCGTCGAGAGAACCAAGACATTATGAATGCTTGGCAGTCTCGTCTTGATGATTACACCCTCGTTCGAGTGCGGCATGCTTTGACTTAGAACCGGGGCTCCAAAAGCAGTTTGAGCAACACGGAGCATATGAGATGTTCGAGGAGCTGAAACTTGTTTTCCATGCTCATGCCCGGTCGAGAGATATGAAGTCTCGACAAGTTCTATAGTTGTAAGATGGAGGGAAACAGTTACTGTCGGTGAACACATACTCAAAATGTGCAGGTTGCACAACCGCTTTGTCCCACTGGACATAAACCTCCGGACGAGGCGGTCATTGACAGAATCCTTGATCGCTCCCACCAAGCTACAAGAGCTTTGTGATGAACTACAATATGCGGGGATGGTGAAGACCATTCCGAAGTATTCTCAATGCTGAAGTCAGCAGAGGTTGAAATCAAGAAAGAACATCAAGTGTTGATGGTCAATAAAACCACTAAGTTCAAGAAGGGCAAGGGCAAGAAGAACTTCAAGAAGGACGGCAAGGAGGTTGCGCGCCCGATAAGCCGATTACGGGAAGAAGTCAAAGAACGGACCCAAGCACGAGACAGAGTGCTTTTATTGCAAGGGAAGGGTCCTTTGGGCGGAACTGCCCCAAATACTTAGCGGATAAGAAGGCCGGCAACACTAAAGGTATATTTGATATACATGTAATTGATGTGTACCTTACCGAGTACTCGTAGTAACTCCTGGGTATTTGATACCGGTGCCGTTGCTCATATTTGTAACACACAGCAGGAGCTGCGGAATAAGCGGAGACTGGCGAAGGACGAGGTGATGATGCGCGTCGGGAATGGTTCCAAGGTCGATGTGATCGCCGTCGGCACGCTACCTCTACATTTACCTACGGGATTAGTTATAAACCTTAATAATTGTTATTTGGTTCCAAGTTTGAGCATGAACATTGTATCTGGATCTCGTTTGATACGAGATGGCTACTCATTTAAATCCGAGAATAATGGTTGTTCTATTTATATGAGAAATATGTTTTATGGTCATGCCCCTATGGTCAATGGTTTATTCTTAATGAATCTCGAGCATAATGTTACACATATTCATAGCGTGAATACCAAAAGATTTAAAGTTGATAACGGTAGTCCCACATACTTGTGGCACTGCCGCCTTGGTCACATTGGTGTCAAGCGCATGAAGAAGCTCTATGCTGATGGACTTTTGGAGTCTCTCGATTATGAATCATTTGACACATGCGAACCATGCCTCATGGGCAAGATGACCAAGACTCCGTTCTCCGAACAATGGGCGAGCAACCAACTTATTGGAAATCATACATACCGATGTATGCGGTCCAATGGCGTTGAGGCTCATGGAGGATATCGTTATGTTCTCACTCTCACGGATGACTTAAGTAGATATGGGTATGTCTACTTATTGAAACACAAGTCTGAGACCTTTGAAAAGTTCAAGGAATTTCAGAATGAGGTAGAGAATCAACGTGACCGAAAGATAAAATTCCTACGATCGATCGTGGAGGAGAATACTTAAGTCACGAATTTGGTACACACTTAAGGAAATGTGGAATCGTTTCACAACTCACGCCGCTGGAACACCTCAAGTAGTACGGTGTGTCGAGCGTCGAATCGCACTCTATTGGATATGGTGCGGTCTATGATGTCTCTTACCGATTTACCGCTATCATTTTGGGGATCGCTCTAGAGACAGCTACATTCACTTTAAATAGGGCACCATCTAAATCCGTTGAGGCGACACCGTATGAATTATGGTTTGGGAAGAAACCTAAGTATGTCGTTTCTAAAAGTTTGGGGATGCGATGCTTATGTCAAGAAACTTCAACTGAAAAGCTCGAACCCAAGTCGGAAAAATCGTCTTCATAGGATACCCTAAGGAAACCATTGGGTATACCTTCTACTTAAGATCCGAGGCAAGATCTTTGTTGCCAAGAACGGATCCTTTCCGAAAAGAGTTTCTCTCGAAAGAAGTAAGTGGGAGGAAAGTAGAACTCGATGAAGTACTACCTCTTGAGCAGGATAGTAGTGCAGCTCGGGAAAATGTTCTGTGATGCCTACACCAACCGAAGAGGAAAATAATGATGATGATCAAGGTACCGGATCAAGTTGCTCTTGAACTTCAGAGGTCCACAAGGACACGTTCCGCACTGCAGTGGTACAGCAACCTGTCACGGAAATCATGTTGTTAGACAACGGTGAACCTTGAACTATGAAGAAGCGATGGCGGGCCGGATTCCAACAAATGGCTTGAAGCCATGCAATCCGAGATAGGATCCATGTATGAAAACAAAGTATGGACTTTGTGAGACTTGCCCGATGATCGGCGAGCGATAGAAAACAAATGGATCTTTAAGAAGAAGACGGACGCGGATGGTAATGTCACCATCTATAAAGCTCGACTTGTTGCTAAGGGTTATCGGCAAGTTCAAGGGATTGACTACGATGAGACTTTCTCTCCCGTAGCGAAGCTTAAGTCCGTCCGAATCATGTTAGCAATTGCCGCATACTATGATTATGAGATATGGCAGATGGACGTCAAAACAGCGTTCCTTAACGGTTATCTTAAGGAAGAGCTGTATATGATGCAGCCGGAAGGTTTTGTCGATCCTAAGAATGATAACAAAGTATGCAAGCTCCAGCGATACATTTATGGGCTGGTGCAAGCATCTCGGAGTTGGAACATTCGCTTTGATGAGATGATCAAAGCGTTTGGGTTTATGCAGACTTATGGAGAAGCCTGCGTTTACATGAAAGTGAGTGGGAGCTCTGTAGCATTTCTCATATTATATGTAGATGACATACTTTTGATGGGAAATGATATAGAACTCTTGGACAACATTAAGGCCTACTTGAATAAAAGTTTTTCAATGAAGGACCTTGGAGAAGCTTCTTATATATTAGGCATCAAGATCTATAGAGATAGATCGAGACGCCTCATAGGTCTTTCACAAAGCACATACCTTGATAAGATTTTGAAGAAGTTCAAAATGGATCAGTCCAAGAAAGGGTTCTTGCCTGTCTTGCAAGGTGTAAGATTGAGCTCGGCTCAATGCCCGACCACGACAAAAGATAAAGAAGAGATGAGCGTCATCCCTATGCCTCGCCATAGGTTCTATTATATACGCCATGTTGTGTACCGGACCTGATGTAAACCTTGCCGTAAGTTTGGTAGGAAGGTACCAAAGTAATCCCGCAAGGAACACTGGACAGCGGTCAAGAATATCCTGAAGTACACGAAAGGACAAAGGACATGTTTCTCGTTTATGGAGGTGACGAAGAGCTCGTCAGTAAAGGTTACGTCGACGCTAGCTTCGACACGATCTGGATGACTCTAAGTCACAAACCGGATCGTGTATATGTTGAATGGTGGAGCGAAGCTGGTGCAGCTGCAAGCAGAGCGCCGTGGCGGGATCTACATCTGAAGCGGAGTACATGGCAGCCTCAGAGGCAGTGCATGAAGCAATTTGGGTGAAGGAGTTCATCACCGACCTAGGAGTCATACCCAATGCGTCGGGGCCGATCAAACTCTTCTGTGACAACACTGGAGCTATTGCACTTGCCAAGGAGCGCAGGTTGCACAAGAAGACCAGGCATATCAAGCGTCGCTTCAACTCCATCCGTGAAAATGTTCAAGATGGAGACATAGAAATTTGCAAAGTGCATACGGATCTGAATGTCGCAGATCCGTTGACTAAACCTCTTCCGCGGGCAAAACATGATCAACACCAGAACTCTATGGGTGTTCGATTCATCACAATGTAACTAGATTATTGACTCTAGTGCAAGTGGGAGACTGTTGGAAATATGCCCTAGAGGCAATAATAAAAGGGTCATTATTATATTTCCTTGTTCATGATAATTGTCTTTTATTCATGCTATAATTGTATTATCCGGAAATCGTAATACACGTGTGAATACATAGACAACAATATGTCCATAGTGAGCCTCTAGTTGACTAGCTCGTTGATTAATAGATAGTCATGGTTTCCTGACTATGGACATTGGATGTCGTTGATAACGGGATCACATCATTAGGAGAATGATGTGATGGACAATACCCAATCCTAAGCATAGCACAAGATCATGTAGTTCGTTTTGCTAGAGCTTTTCCAATGTCAAGTATCTCTTCCTTAGACCATGAGATCGTGTAACTCCCGGATGCCGTAAGAGTGCTTTGGGTGTACCAAACATCACAACGAATCGGGTGACTATAAAGGTACACTACAGGTATCTCCGAAAGTGTCATTGGGTTGACACGGATCGAGCTGGGATTTGTCACTCCGTATGACGGAGAGGTATCACCGGGCCCACTCGGTAGTGCATCATCATAATGAGATCAAAGTGACCAAGTGTCCGGTCACGGGATCATGCATTACGGCACGAGTAAAGTGACTTGCGGTAACGAGATTGAGCGAGGTATTGGGATACCGACGATCGACTCTCGGGCAAGTAACATACCGATTGACAAAGGGAATTGTATACGGATTGTTTGAATCCTCGACATCGTGGTTCATCCGATGAGATCATCGAGGAGCATGTGGGAACCAACATGGGTATCCAGATCCCTTTGTTGGTTATTGCCCGAGAGCCGCCTCGGTCATGTCTCGTGTCTCCCGACCCGTAGGGTCTACACATAAGGTTCGGTGGCGCTAGGGTTGTATGAATATGAGTATGCAGTATACCGAATGTTGTTGAGTCCGGATGAGATCCCGGACGTCACGAGGAGTTTCGGAATGGTCCGGGGTAAAGAATTATATATAGGAAGTGGTATTTGCCATCGGGAAAGTTTGGGGTCACCGGTATTGTCTGGGACCACCGGAAGGGTCCCGGGTCCTGAGTGGGGCCACCCATCCGGAGGGCCCCATGGGCTGAAGTGGGAGGAACCAGCCCATAGTGAGCTGGTGCGCCCCTTGGCCCACCCCGCGCCTAGGGTTGAAACCCTAGGGTGGGCGCCCGCTGCCTTGGGGCACTCCACCCCTTGGCCGCCGCCCCTTGGGAGATGGGATCCCCAAGGGCGGCGCCTGGGGCCTATATAAAGGGAGGGAGGGGCAGCCGCACCTGAAGTTCTGGCCCCTCCTCCCCTGCTACACCTCTTCCTCCTCCGTCACGTGCTTGGCGAAGCCTGCCGAGATCTGCTGCTCCACCACCACCACGCCGTTGTCTGCTGCTGGAGCCATCATCATCAACCTCTCCTTCCCCTTGCTGGATCAAGAAGGAGGAGGCGTCTCCCGTCCCGTCACGTGTGTTGAACGCGAGGTGACGTCCGTTCTCGCACTCGGTCATCGGTGATTTGGATCACGGCGAGTACGACTCCATCATCCACGTTCTAGTGAACGCTTCCGCACGCGATCTACAAGTGGTATGTAGATGCAATCTCTCTCCCATGACTCGTTGCTTAGATGAACTCATAGATGGATCTTGGTGAAACCGTAGGAAAAATTTTAATTTTCTGCAACGTTCCCCAACACCTTCTCTAGCTATCTATGCTTTTCTCGTCTAAAACTCTATTCATGCTACATCACAAAATTTGATCAAGTCAGATTCAAACCACTCTGTGTGAGGAGCACTCGGAGTCCCCGATCCGTCATAGACTTAAACTTCCAAAACTTCTTTGTGATTTTCGGTATGATCGATTCATCCATTTCGGTCATACTGAGATCACTAAGTCGATCTAGGTTTTCATCTCGGTGCAACCGATTTGAACTTTTCGGTCACACCGAGTTGCTGTAACTGTTAACAGTTATGCATCTCGGTGCCACCGAGTTGTTCCACTCGGTCACACCGACAGTGTCGTGCTATATAATCACATGGGCAAATTTTGGAAAACTTTCTCCGAAACTCCTCGCCCGCGCATAGCTCGCTCTGCCTTCTAGGTCTCCGGATCGTCGACTTCGTCGCCAGCCGCCTCCTGTCGCTGGTCTCCGCCGCCGTCAACGGATTTCACCTCTGACGTTGCCACCGTAGCAAGTTCACCGCCGAACTAGGGTATGAACTCGATCACAGTGCTATCCTCGTCTGATTCTCAGCACATTGTGTTCATAAAGCTTCTTGCCACGATTGAAACACCTCTATCCAGTCAAAAACAATCCTTAGAATAGATGTGATTCGAAAATTTAGGGTTAGGTTTCCGCCGAAACCATCTCGGACCCACCGAGTCGAAAAACTCGGTCCCACCAATTTGGCTAACGCCATTGCACTAGTAACTCTCTTTCTGACCGAGAATTGCTAATCGGTGTGACCAATTTTAAAACTTTGTGAAACCCTAGCAGTCTCGGTGCCACCGAACTGTGACTCGGTCTGACCGAGTTCACTAGTTTAGGTTCCAAAACTGCTTCGGTATCACCGAGTTTAAAAATTGGTAGATTCGAAATGCTTTCAGGAAAACTAAAACTAAGTTTTTGAATCATTCTTTTGCAAAAATCTCTGCATTTTGTGATGCTCATCCACTCTACCTCATCTATAACTATTCACAGGGTCAGCAGCCAGTGTGCGCAGCATGTCAGACCAAAGTGACAGCCAGAACAAGTCAGAAGAGCAGATTAACATGAGTGAGGGCACTAGTCCCTCTAGCAGCTCAGATGAGGGGAGCAGAAGCACTCCCAGCAATTTGCCCAAAGCTGCCACCAGGACAAGGAAGAAGAAAACCTCAGAGTCTGAGGATGAGGATTATGTGGCAGTTGAGGATGAGGCTAGTTCAAAGAAGAAAGTGCTCAAGAAGGAGTACAGCTCAACTGTAGTAAAGCTAGGGATGAAGATTAAAAGGCCTGCAGGAAGACAACCAATGTCCAAAGCCAGAGTTTCCACTCAAGCTTCTTTGGAATCCCAACCCAAAGAGCCTGCTGCAGAAGGAAAGAAAAGGAAGGAAAGGGTCAAGAAGACCATGGCCAGAGTAATAGGAAAGCCTTCCATGATGGAAGAAGAGGAAGAAGAAGAGGTTGGTGCACCAGCACCCAAGGCACAAAAGCTGATGGGTGATGCTATAAAGTCAGGGGCAGCAACTTCAAAGCCCAAAGAAGCACCCAAAGCTACCTCCAAGCCCAAGAGTGCACCTAAGAGGAATACCAGGAGTATACCAGCTGCTGAAAAGAACAAGGCCCCAGTGCCTGATGTTGCTGCTGAGGAAGATGATGAAGGGCAAGTCCTTAGGAAGCTCAAACCCAAGATTCCAGACCACAATGATGCTCATCATGTGGCTGAAAACATGAAGATCGGGAGAGATTTAGGGTTGAGGATATGGAGAGAGTCAGATCCATATGCCACCAAGAGAAGGACTGTTGTAGATTACAGGTTCCACACCAAGGAGCAGCAGGACTTCTATGAGACCATCTTGTTGGACAAAAAGCCCATAGTGTGTGATATGAGGTGGGTCGACTCGACCTACATACAGGAAAATGAAGAACACTATCACGGAGTATATGACAGCTTCGGTGCGTGTGGATTTGCAGACTTTGTTGGGCAGAAGCTCACAAACTGGAATGACGAGCTCATTATGCAATTCTACTCCACAGCACATTTCTATCCAGATGGCAGGATAGTTTAGATGTCTCAAGGAACGAGATACCAATCAACCATTGAGGAATGGGCAAGTCTGATCAATGCCCCAAAGGAGAGTGAAGATGACTTGGACGTTTATGCCAAGAAGAAGATGGATCATAACTCTATGTCACAGATGTACAAGGAGATCCCAGATGAAGCACTTGAGACTTTCAAGTTTGGATCAGTTCATTTTCTTACATCGGGGCTGCCAACGATCAAGCTGGATCCTAAGGCACACTGTTGCCCAAATCAGGTGACCACAACATGATCAGAGGGCATGCAATTAATTTGCTACACATATTTGATGTGCCCCAGAAATTCAAGGTCATGAGCCTCATAGTTGAGACTATCAAGAGGATAGCAGCAGACCAAAAGAGAAGCTGTGGATATGCCCCACAAATCCAGGAGTTGATTAACTCAAAGATGGGCACAGGGAAGTATCTGTTGGATAAGGAACACTTAGTTCTCTATCCTGACTTTGAGGACAATCAAGTTGTCATGACTAAGAATGAACCATCAGCAGTACAAGCTCAAGAGGAGAAGGAGAAAGCAAGGAAAGAGAAGGCTGCCAAGATGCCAACTCTAGTAGAGGCATCTGAGTACTTTTTGAAGAACAAGCAGGACCAGCTTGGATACTTGATAGCATCAACTCTGCGGATTGAGAAGGGGTTGGCCACCCTAACTCAAAACCAGGAGAGCCTGGAAAGAATCATGGAACAATAATTCTATGATCTTGATGTCAAAGTGGCGAGATTCGATCGGTTGTGGAGCAGCTACTGTGGTGACATGCAAGAGAGGAAGGGCAGGACAACATCTAATGCATTTGCAGAGTGCCTCGAGCTCGAGATCAGCTGCAGAGCCATTACTGCAGACACGAGTCACTTCATCTGCTCCAGCTATAGCTCCAAAGACAACCAGCTCCAAAGCACCAACTCCTTCAGCTCCTTCCACATGAACTCAAGTCTTCGCCCAAGGAGCCATCTCACGCCACCATGAAGACCAAGCACGAGAGACGATATAGTCCTATGCATTTTCTAGGAACTTTTTGGTAACTTGTTGCCAAAGGGGGAGAAAAATGTATAGATCATAGGGCTTCGAGAGAGAGAGTTTGCTTTTGTTCTCTCTTGTCTTCTTGGTTGAACTTTCTTTGCTTTTGATTGCTTGAGATACTATGCTATTACCTGTGAGACAACGATGATCATGTGTTTGATCATAAGCTACACTTATGCTTGTTAGATGATATTATCTTACTTACCTTTATATGATCATTCACTGTGCTTGGTGATGAGTGCATGTATTCAATCCTTATTATTTTGAGCGCTCCACCAAGATGTATATGACATGGAAGAGTAACCCATGAGCCTAATTCCTTGTGCATTTGCAGTCCAAAGCAAATCTTAAAATATGCACAAATTTAGGGGGAGCTCTTGCTTATCACATACTTCTCAAAGCGACGATGTTTTTCAATCTTATTATCATTTGTCGAAACTTTGATCTATATGTTGTCATCAATTACCAAAAAGGGGGAGATTGAAAGTGCAACTATCCCTAGGTGGTTTTGGTAATTCATAACAACATATAGCTCATTGAGCTAATGCTATTCCAAGACAAATATTTCAGGAAAGCTCAATGAATGGCATGGCATGGATGATGAAAGAGGATCCCTCAAAATATTAAGGACAAAGGATTGGCTCAAGCTCAAAAGCTCAAGACTCTACATTTTACATTTTAGTGATCCAAGATCACATTGAGTCTATAGGAAAAGCCAATACTATCAAGGAGGGATGAGGTGTTGCTTAATGAGCCTCTTGCTTCATGTGCTTAGTGATATGCTCCAAAACCCTCCACTACTTTCTCACATCCACATATGACCTAAACCTAAAGTCAAACTCGGCCCCACCGATTCCTTCTATCCGGCGCCACCGAGTTCAAATGTCATAGCCACTGCCACAAACCCTAGGCAAATCGGTTTCACCAATAGGGATCTCGATCTCACCGAGATGGGATTGTAATCTCTCTGTTTCCCTTCGTAACGTTTCGGTCTAACCGAAGTGAGCGATCGGTCCCACCGATATTGCAATGTAAACTCTCTGTTTCCCTTCCGTAACTTTTCGGTCTCACCAAAAGAGCGAATCGGTCCCACCGAGTTTACCTGACCAACTCTCTGGTTAGCTAATTACCAAAATTGGTCTCACCGAGTTTGCGTAATCGGTCTCACCGAGATTACGTTATGCCCTAAACCTAACCATATCGGTCCTACCGAGTTGCATGTCAGTCCCACCGAAAACCCTAACGGTCACTAGGTTTACTGAATCGGTCCGACCGAGTTTGTTGATTCGGTCCCACCGAGTTTGGTAAATTGTGTGTAACAGTTAGATTTTGTATGGAGGCTATATATACCCCTCCACCTCCTCTTCATTTGTGGAGAGAGCCATCAGAACAAACCTACACTTCCAACTTACCAGTTCTGAGAAAGAACCACCTACTCATGTGTTGAGGCCAAGATATTCCATTCCAACCACATGAATCTTGATCTCTAGCCTTCCCCAAGTTGCTTTCCACTCAAATCTTCTTTCCACCAAATCCAAATCCTGTGAGAGAGAGTTGAGTGTTGGGGAGACTATCATTTGAAGCACAAGAGCAAGGAGTTCATCATCAACACACCATTTGTTACTTCTTGGAGAGTGGTGTCTCCTAGATTGGCTAGGTGTCACTTGGGAGCCTCCGACAAGATTGTGGAGTTGAACTAAGGAGTTTGTAAGGGCAAGGAGATCACCTACTTCGTGAAGATCTACCGCTAGTGAGGCAATCCTTCGTTGGGCGACGGCCATGGTGGGATAGACAAGGTTGCTTCTTCGTGGACCCTTCGTGGGTGGAGCCCTCCGTGGACTCACGCAACCGTTACCCTTCGTGGGTTGAAGTCTCCATTGACGTGGATGTACGATAGCACCACCTATCGGAACCACGACAAAAACATCCGTGTCTCCAATTGCGTTTGAATCCTCCAAACCCTTCCGCTTACATTCTTGCAAGTTGCATGCTTTAATTTCCGCTGTCTATATACTCTTTGCATGCTTGCTTGAATTGTGTGAAGATTGCTTGACTTGTTCAAAGATAGCTAAAATCTGCCAAAGTCTAAAATTGGGAAAAGGTTAGGTTTTTAATCGGTCAAGTAGTCTAATCACCCCCCCCCCCCCTAGACATACTTCAAGGTCCTCTGTTGTTGCTTAATGAGCCTCTTGCTTCATGTGCTTAGTGATATGCTCCAAAACCCTCAACTACTTTCTCACATCCACATATGACCTAAACCTAAAGTCAAACTCAGCCCCACCGATTCTTTCTATCCGGCGCCACCGAGTTCAAATGTCATAGCCACTGCCACAAACCCTAGGCAAATCGGTTTCACCGATAGGGATCTCGGTCTCACCGAGATGGGATTGTAATCTCTCTGTTTCCCTTCGTAATGTTTCGGTCTAACCGAAGTGAGCGATCGGTCCCACCGAGATTGCAATGTAAACTCTCTGTTTCCCTTTCGTAACTTTTCGGTCTCACCAAAAGAGCGAATCGGTCCCACCGAGTTTACCTGACCAACTCTCTGGTTAGCTAATTACCAAAATCGGTCACACCAAGTTTGCGTAATCGGTCTCACCGAGATTACGTTATGCCCTAACCCTAACCATATCGGTCCTACCGAGTTGCATGTCAGTCCCACCGAAAACCCTAATGGTCACTAGGTTTACTGAATCGGTCCGAACGAGTTTGTTGATTCGGTCCCACCGAGTTTGGTAAATTGTGTGTGACAGTTAGATTTTGTATGGAGGCTATATATACCCCTCCACCTCCTCTTCTTTCATGGAGAGAGCCATCAGAACAAACCAACACTTCCAACTTACCAGTTCTGAGAAAGAACCACCTAGTCATGTGTTGAGGCCAAGATATTCCATTCCAACCACATGAATCTTGATCTCTAGCCTTCCCCAAGTTGCTTTCCACTCAAATCTTCTTTCCACCAAATCCAAATCCTGTGAGAGAGAGTTG
The DNA here is from genome assembly GCA_021605205.1 of Aegilops longissima. Classification (NCBI taxonomy): domain Eukaryota; kingdom Viridiplantae; phylum Streptophyta; class Magnoliopsida; order Poales; family Poaceae; genus Aegilops; species Aegilops longissima. The sequence continues at coordinate 12,632 of JAHIAM010012240.1, forward strand.
AGTGTTGGGGAGACTATCATTTGAAGCACAAGAGCATGGAGTTCATCATCAACACACCATTTGTTACTTCTAGGAGAGTGGTGTCTCCTAGATTGGCTAGGTGTCACTTGGGAGCCTCCGACAAGATTGTGGAGTTGAACTAAGGAGTTTGTAAGGGCAAGGAGATCGCCTACTTCGTGAAGATCTACCGCTAGTGAGGCAAGTCCTTCGTGGGCGACGGCCATGGTGGGATAGACAAGGTTGCTTCTTCGTGGACCCTTCGTGGGTGGAGCCCTCCGTGGACTCGCGCAACTGTTACCCTTCGTGGGTTGAAGTCTCCATTAACGTGGATGTACGATAGCACCACCTATCGGACCACGACAAAAACATCCATGTCTCCAATTGCGTTTGAATCCTCCAAACCCTTCCCCTTACATTCTTGCAAGTTGCATGCTTTAATTTCCGTTGCCTATATACTCTTTGCATGCTTGCTTGAATTGTGTGAAGATTGCTTGACTTGTTCAAGGATAGCTAAAATCTGCCAAAGTCTAAAATTGGGAAAAGGTTAGGTTTTTAATAGGTCAAGTAGTCTAATCACCCCCCTCTAGACATACTTCAAGGTCCTACAGTGTTGCTTAATGAGCCTCTTGCTGCATGTGCTTAGTGATATGCTCCAAAACCCTCAACTACTTTCTCACATCCACATATGACCTAAACCTAAAGTCAAACTCGGCCCCACCGATTCTTTCTATCCGGCACCACCGAGTTCAAATGTCATAGCCACTGCCACAAACCCTAGGCAAATCGGTTTCACCGATAGGGATCTCGGTCTCACCGAGATGGGATTGTAATCTCTCTGTTTCCCATCGTAATGTTTCGGTCTAACCGAAGTGAGCGATCGGTCCCACCGAGATTGCAATGTAAACTCTCTGTTTCCCTTTCGTAACTTTTCGGTCTCACCAAAAGAGCGAATCGGTCCCACCGAGTTTACCTGACCAACTCTCTGGTTAGCTAATTACCAAAATCGGTCACACGAAGTTTATGAATCAGTCTCACCGAGATTACGTTATGCCCTAACCTAACCATATCGGTCCTACCGAGTTGCATGTCAGTCCCACCGAAAACCCTAACGGTCACTAGGTTTACTGAATCGGTCCGAACGAGTTTGTTGATTCGGTCCCACCGAGTTTGGTAAATTGTGTGTGACAGTTAGATTTTGTATGGAGGCTATATATACCCCTCCACCTCCTCTTCTTTCATGGAGAGAGCCATCAGAACAAACCAACACTTCCAACTTACCAGTTCTGAGAAAGAACCACCTAGTCATGTGTTGAGGCCAAGATATTCCATTCCAACCACATGAATCTTGATCTCTAGCCTTCCCCAAGTTGCTTTCCACTCAAATCTTCTTTCCACCAAATCCAAATCCTGTGAGAGAGAGTTGAGTGTTGGGGAGACTATCATTTGAAGCACAAGAGCATGGAGTTCATCATCAACACACCATTTGTTACTTCTAGGAGAGTGGTGTCTCCTAGATTGGCTAGGTGTCACTTGGGAGCCTCCGACAAGATTGTGGAGTTGAACTAAGGAGTTTGTAAGGGCAAGGAGATCGCCTACTTCGTGAAGATCTACCGCTAGTGAGGCAAGTCCTTCGTGGGCGACGGCCATGGTGGGATAGACAAGGTTGCTTCTTCGTGGACCCTTAGTGGGTGGAGCCCTCCGTGGACTCAGCAAGAACTGTTACCCTTCGTGGGTTGAAGTCTCCATTAACGTGGATGTACGATAGCACCACCTATCGGAACCACGACAAAAACATCCATGCCTCCAATTGCGTTTGAATCCTCCAAACCCTTCCGCTTACATTCTTGCAAGTTGCATGCTTTAATTTCCGCTGTCTATATACTCTTTGCATGCTTGCTTGAATTGTGTGAAGATTGCTTGACTTGTTCAAAGATAGCTAAAATCTGCCAAAGTCTAAAATTGGGAAAAGGTTAGGTTTTTAATCGATCAAGTAGTCTAATCACCCCCCCCCCCCTAGACATGCTTCAAGGTCCTACAGTGTTGCTTAATGAGCCTCTTGCTTCATGTGCTTAGTGATATGGTCGAAAACCCTCAACTACTTTCTCACATCCACATATGACCTAAACCTAAAGTCAAACTCAGCCCCACCGATTCTTTCTATCCGGCGCCACCGAGTTCAAATGTCATAGCCACTGCCACAAACCCTAGGCAAATCGGTTTCACCGATAGGGATCTCGGTCTCACCGAGATGGGATTGTAATCTCTCTGTTTCCCTTCGTAATGTTTCGGTCTAACCGAAGTGAGCGATCGGTCCCACCGAGATTGCAATGTAAACTCTCTGTTTCCCTTTCGTAACTTTTCGGTCTCACCAAAAGAGCAAATCGGTCCCACCGAGTTTACCTGACCAACTCTCTGGTTAGCTAATTACCAAAATCGGTCACACCGAGTTTGCGTAATCGGTCTCACCGAGATTACGTTATGCCCTATGTAACATCCCAAATTTTCAATTTGGAATGTTATACATTAGGTCATCATGCATATCATATTTTCTCGCATTTTTCCGATCCTAGAAAATTTCACGCAACTCAAGGACCCTCGGAGAGAGTTGGAAGTTTCATAATTTTCATATTTGGGATTTCTCAAATTTTGAAAATAGGATCATTTGGATTTATTTAAATTATCTTCATAAAGTTTTCCTATAAAAATATTTTGAGAGGGAATAATATGACTTTCCCAAACAATTAGGAAAAATGAAGGTTTTATAAATAAATCAAAATTGGTTTTGGAAGATTTATTTTGCTTAGGCAAAAATGAGCATTTTAAAAAAATTATGCATGTTTGCTGTTTCTAAAGTTCATTTTGTTCGACTCATTTTTAGGAGTCGGGGAAAATTTGTTTTATTTAATTTGGAGTTCATTTGGTATTTTTTTTAAATTCATTTGGTTTAAATTTTATTAAAAAAATCGCTTCTGGACCGAGGCCCCTGCCAGCCCAGCCAGAGCCCAGGCCCAGCCCGGCCTGCCCACCTCCTCCTCCTCCTCACCGCGCCGGGGCGGACTCCGCCGCAAGACGGCATCGCCGCCGCCCGAGTCCCACCCCACCAGCGCTCCTTGCCCCCTCCCAAGGAACAGCCCCCCCCCTTATAACCCCCCTCTCTCACCTCACCCCCTGGGCCGCCCGCCACCAGCAAGGCCGACCAACCCTTGCCGCCCAGGGCGCTTGCCGCCACGCCGACCCTCGCCGGCGCCACCCGCGGGACCCGGACCCGCCGCCCTCACCTCCCGACCCCGGGAGTCCACGAGCCTCGCTGGCCGAGAGCCACGGAGGTAGCCGCCCGCCCGATCCGGTTTTCCCCTTGAACCGATCCGGTTTATTTTAAAAAAATATGTTTGGTTTTTAAAAAAAACTAGATTGGTTTTATTTTTTTCGGTTTTCTTATTTATGAACGTTCACCGAACTGTTCGTTTCAATGAACGCGTTCGTTGGATTCGTTCGTTAATGAACGTCCGCTTTTAAACCGTTAAATCGTTTTCTTTTAATCGGAATTAATCCGTTATTTTTCGATTTGATTTGAGATCCGATTTTCAAAACTGTTTTATTTCTCGCTCGTTTATCGGAATCGGTGATTCAAGCGCTGGAGTTTCAGAATGAAACGCCGTTCCGACTACCCTACTTTCACAGAGTTTTGCCACTGTGAAATTTTGACCTAATTTCAGATTGCTAAACCGAGTCGTTCTCCCTCGGGTTTCGACTTTCGGAGTTTATTTTGATTCGATTCTTTTGCAACCAGGGTTCTTAAGTTGAACTTTCTGGTTAGATCTTTTATTCGAGATTTCCCCGTGCATTAGATGAATGCTTATTGTATGCTTGTTGTTTGTCTGCGTTAGATCACCCGGAGTGCGCCGCTTGTTACTTCGAATCTCTAGGACTCGCGGATCATCAGCAAGGCAAGTAACACTTTGATCATACTCTTCTCATACCCAGTTTTTATGCATTAGATCTATTCCTCAAACACTTGCATGGTTAGGACCTAATTAAATTGTGGGTTTGGGAAGTAGATTGAGGTAGCACCTATTACCTGTTTTACTTATGAAACCTTGGGAGTTACTTCTACGTTTGCTTGTTTATGCCATGCTATGCTAGTAGACGTGGATTGGGTGAGTGAATATCCATGACAGATGTGAGATTGTTAATTAATGGTTTATCTAAGGTGGCAACCTAAACACACATCTGGGTGGATTGAGGCACTGGTTTCCATCGAGGACTTGCTCTGTATTTCTTGGACCGCCACCCGGGCTCTAAGGGATCATAAGATTATTCAAACTGAAACTTCCGTGTGCAGCCACAAGCCAATTATGGGCTCTGGCGTAGTTGACTAAGTCGTGCGAACTCTTACGGGTAGGCTAGCTGATGTAGGGGATGTAGGTTGGTACGGTCTACCCACATGTAAGGTGCTAGCGCTTCGAAGACTATGTCTCGGTCATCCGTTTCTCAAACACCATGTAGTGCGAGAACCAAGCGGAGGCGATCGAGTCTTGTGGGGAAAAGTGTGCAAACCTCTGCAGAGTGTATAAACTAATCATGATTAGCCGTGTCCCGGTTATGGACAATTTGAGTATCCTGTAATTGAATATCATGTGAATCTCAACATGTTACTTCTAAATAAAAGTTATTGGGTTTTGATGAGTACTTTTAATTGGGATTGAGGATCTGTCAACCATTCTCAATGTTTAACAACCACCATGATAGTTAAATAAAATTATTCCTTTGATGTAGGGAAAATTGGCTTTTGCAAAAATGTAATCAGAGAGCCTTACCACCAGCCATATATGCATGTAGTGTAGGCTTATTTCATTCATTGCTCCTA
>JAHIAM010012242.1:0-22771 GCA_021605205.1 Aegilops longissima
AATACCTACTTCTGCTTGATTGATCTTGATGAATATGAGTGTTACAAGTTGATCTACCACGAGATAAGTAATGGCTAAACCCTAGAAGTCCAGCCTATGTGAATATGGTAATGAGTCTCTCCTAGCGGACTCGCTCTCCGGTTTATATAGACACCGAGAGATCTAGGGTTACATGGAGTCGGTTACATAGAAGGAATATTAAGTAGTTGGTCGCCCTAGCTTGCCTTCCATGCCAAGGAAAGTCCAATCCGGACAGGTGTAGTCTTGACCTTCATATCTTCATAGCCCATTAGTCGGCCCAATGAATAACGGGCGGACCTTGAGGACCCATAGTCGATACTCCCTCATCGGGTTACCAAGACCATGTATTTCTTCAATAAGGGGTAAATTCTTAACATCTTCAGCTTTAATACTCTTTTCTTTCATAGTTCTCTTTGCCTCTTGCATATCTTCAGGGCTGAGAGATAGAATACCCCTTTTCTTTGGAGTTGGCTTAGGAGTTGGTTAGGAAGTGTCAATTATTATCATTACTCAACATATTATTCAATAGCAATTCAGCTTTCTCAACAGTTCTTTCCACGAAAACACAACCAGCACAACTATTCATGTGGTCTCTGGAAGCATCAATTAGTCCATTATAAAAGATATCAAGTATTTCATTTTTCTTGAGAGGATGATCGAGGCAAAGCATTAAGTAATCGAGCCTCCCAGAGCTTGTGGAGACTCTCTTCCTCAATTTGCACAAATTATATATTTCCTTAAGGCAGCTTGTTTCTTATGAGCAGGAAATATTTAGCGGAGAAGTAGTAAATCATATCACGGGACTATGCACACAACCAGGAGTAAGAGAATTAAACCATGTTTAGCATCACCCTTTAACGAGAGCGAAATAGATTAAGGATATAGCGATGCAATTTTTTCCTCATGAGTGAATAGGGTGGCTATATCATTCAATTTAGTAAGATGTGCCATGTGCCACAACAATTTCAGATTCATAGCCATAAAGGATCAGATTCAACCAAAGTAATCAACTCGGGATCGATAGAAAATCATAATCCTTATCGAAATACAGATAGGTGAAGTAGCAAGCGAGGTCATATTTCATTCTAGCATTCAAAGACTTTTCTTTCAAACAGCTAACAGTTTCTTAAGATCATATCTATCTTTGCAAGCAAAAAGCCTCTAGCAGTTTCTTCATCCATAACATAACCCTCGGTACATCAGGTGATTCATATCTAGGGAGAATCTTCATCCTCACTTTCATCAATATTATCAGTTTCAATAATTTCATTCTCTCTAATCCTAGAAAGTTGTTCATCAAGAAATTCACCTAATGGCACATATTATCAAGCATAAGTAGTTTCATCATAAGCATCATGCATAGAAGAAGTGGCATCGTCACATGCGACATATCGGAATCAATAGCAGGAGTAGGTTTAGGTGTATAAGTTTATTCAAAGGCGAAGGTGAATCAAGTCTCGAGCTAGATGGCAGATTCCCCCCTTGTTGTGAGGATAAATCCTGGTTTTAAGTCTTTCAAGTTCCTCATAGTGATCAGCAGATATAAATCCCAAGTGACTCAAAGAATAGAGCTATGGTCCCGACAACGGTGCTAGAAAATCGCCTTGATAACCCACAAGTATGAGGGATCATAACAGTTTTCGAGGGTGAGTATTCAACCCAATTTTATTGATTCGACACAAGGGAGCCAAAGAATATTCTCAAGTATTAGCAATTGAGTTGTCAATTCAACAACACAGGAAAACTTAATATACTGCAGCAAAGTATTTAGTAGCAAAGTAGTATGGAAGTAATGGTAACTATGGCAAAAATAGCGATGTGCAGTTTTGTAGTAATTATATGATGTATGATAAAGTAACTAAGCAAAGATCAATATGTGAAAAGCTCGTAGGCATTGGATCGGTGATGGATAATTATGTGGGATCACGATTCCTCATGCAATAGTTATAACATAGGGTGACAGCGAACTATCTCCGGTTCATCAATGTAATGTAGGCATGTATTCCAAATATAGTCATACGTGCTTATGGAAAGAACTTGCATGACATCTTTTGTCCTACCCTCCCGTGTGGCGAAGTCCTATTGAAACTAAGGGATATTAAGGCCTCCTTTTAATAAGTACGGACTTAAGCATTAACACTTAGTGAATACATGAACTCCTCAAACTACGGCCATCACCGAGTGGTCCCAATTATTTTCACTTGGGTTGCGAATCATAACACATAGTAGGTGACTATTGACTTGCAAGATAGGATCAAGAACTCACATATATTCATGAAAACATAATAGATTCAGATCTGAAATCATGGCACTCGGGCCCTAGTGACAAGCATTAAGCATAGCAAAGTCATAGCAACATCAATCTCAGAACATAATGGACACTAGGGATCAAAGCTTAACAAAACTAACTCGATTACATGATAAATCTCATCCAACCCATCACCGTCCAGCAAGTCTATGATGGAATTACTCACGCACGGCGGTGAGCATCATGAAATTGTTGATGGAGGAAGATTCATGATGATGGCGGCGATGGATTCCCCTCTCGGGCCCGAGCGGACTCAGATCAGCCCTCCAGAGAGATTAGGGCTTGGCGGCGGCTCCATATAAAAAGCGCGATGAATCCTTCTCTCGATTTTTCTCCCGAGCGTAAATATATAGAGTTGGAGTTGACATCGATTGGAGCCTCGGGGGCCTCTGAGGCAAAGGCGCGCCTAGGGGTGGGCATGCCCTCCACCCTAAATGGACAGAGTGTGGGCCTCCTGGTGTTGATTCTTCGCGGTATTTTATTAATTCCAAATATATTCTCCGTGAAGTTTCAGGTCATTCCAAGAACTTTTATTTACTGCACAAAAATAACACCATGGCAGTTCTGCTTTAGCAGCGTCGATCCGGGTTAGTTCCATTCAAATCATGCAAGTTAGAGTCCAAAACAAGGGCAAAAGTGTTGGGAAAAGTAGATCGTTGGAGGCGTATCATAGATCAATAGCCCGTGCTCTGTTCCTTTGAATTTTAATGCATTCCTAGAAAGCTAAGTTGAAAGATGATGGTAGCAACTACGGACTGGGTCGTAACGAGATTATCCTCATTGCTGCATAGAAAATTAAATCACTGGAAGCACCGCTAGGTACAAGACCCTTCTTGAAGCAATCTTTGGGCGTTGTGAATGCTGGCGAGAGCAAAGCTGATGACTACTCGATAGTTCGATTGTGCCATGCTTTCGGACTTAGAACGGGACTTCAGCGATGTTTTGAACATCATGGTGCATATGAGATGTTCGAAGTTGAAGTTAATATTTCAAGCAAATGCGGATTAAGAGATATGAAGTCTCCAATAAGTTCTATAGCTGCAAAATGGAGGAGAATAGTTATGTCGGTGAGCATATACTCAAAATGTGCGGGTATCATAATCCTTGACTCAGTGGGAGTTAATCTTCCGGTTGATAGTGTCATTCTGAGTTCTTCAATCCTTTACCTTGAGCTACAAAAGCTTCATGATGAACTATAACATGCAAGGGATGGATAAGATGATTCCGAGCTCTTTTGCAATGCTAAAGGCTGCGGAGGGTAGAAATCAGAAAGGGCATCAGAGTGTTGATGGTCAACAAGACCACCAGTTTCAAGAAAAAGGGTAAAAGGGAAGAAGGGAACTTCAAGAAGAGCGGAAAGCAAGTTGCTACTCAAGTGAAGAAGCCCAAGTCTGGAGCTAAGTCTGAGGCGGCGCTTCTCTACAAAGGACTAGTCCTTTGGAGGGAACTGCCCCAAGTATTTGGCGGATAAGAAGGATGGCAAAGGTGAACAAAGGTATGTGTGATATACATGTTATTGATGTGTACCTTACTAATACTACTTGATAGTAGCTAGGTATTTGATCTTGGTTACATTGCTAATATTTGCAACTTGAAACAAGGACTACGGATTAAGGAAGATTGGCTGAGGGCGAGGTAATGATGCGGCGTGGGAAATGGTTCCAAAGTCGATGTGATCACCGTTGGCATGCTACCTCTACATCTACCTTAAGGATTAGTTTTAGACCTGAATAATTGTTATTTGGTGCCGGCGTTAAGCATGAACATTATATCTGGATCTTGTTTGATCTTGAGGCGATTATTCATTTAAATCGAGAATAATGGTTGTTAATTTATATGAGTAATATCTTTTATGGTCATGCACCCTTGAAAAGTGGTCTATTTTTATTGAATCTCGATAGTAGTGACACACATATTCATAATATTGAAGCCAAAAGATGCAGAGTTGATAATGATAGTGCAACTTATTACGTAGCCTTTAGCATGAAGAAACTCCATTACGATGGACTTTTGGAATCACTTGATTATGAATCACTTGGTACTTGCGAACCATGCCTCATGGGCAAGGCGACTAAAAATCCGTTCTCGGAACAATGGGCGAGCAACAGATTTATTGGAAATCATACATCTTGATGTATGTGGTCCAATGAACATTGAGGCTCATGGCGGATATCGTATTTTTCGACCTTCACGGATAATTTGAGCAGATATGGGTATATCTACTTAATGAAACATAAAGTGCGAAACATTTGAAAAGTTCAAAAATTTGAGTGAAATGGAAAATCATCATAACAAGAAAATAAAGTTTCTACGATCTGATCGTGGAGGAGAATATTTGAGATTCTGAGTTTGGTCTTCATTTGAAACAATGCGGAATAGTTTGCAACTCCGCCACACGGAACACCACAGCGTAATGGTGTGTCAGAAAGTAAATGTCGTACTTTACTAGATATGGTGCGATCTATGATGTCTCTTATTGATTTACGCTATCATTTTGGGGATATGCTTTAGAGATGGCTGCATTCACGTTAAATAGGGCACCATCTAAATCCGTTGAGATGACACCTTATGAGCTGTGGTTTGGCAAGAAACCCAAGTTATCGTTTCTTAATGTTTGGGGCTGTGATGCTTATGTGAAAAAGCTTCAAGCTGATAAGCTCAAACCCAAATCGAAGAAATGTGTCTTCATAGGATACCCAAAGGAGGCTGTTGGGTACACCTTCTATCACAGATCCGAAGGCAAGACATTAGTTGCCAAGAATGGATCCTTTCTAGAGAAGGAGTTTCTCTCGAAAGAAGTGAGTGGGAGGAAAGTAGAACTTGATGAGGTGGTGTACCTGCTCCTTATTGGAAAGTAGTTCATCAATCAGTTCATGTGACTTCTACACCAATTAGTGAGGAAGCTAATGATGATGATCATGTAACTTGAGATCAAGTTACTCTTGAACCTCGTAGGTCAACGAGCAAGATCCACACGAGTGATACGGTAATCCTATTACGGAGGTCATGTTACTTGACCATGAACCTCCCCGAACTATGAGGAAGTGATGATGAGCCGATTCAGCGAAATGGCTTGAGCCAATGAAATCTGAGATGGCATCCATGTATGAGAACAAAGTGTGGAATTTGGTTGACTTGCACGATGATCGGCAAGCCATCGAGAATAAGTGGATCTTCAAGAAGAAGATGACACTAACGGTAATATTCTTTTGGCTACAAAGCTCGACATGTTGCGAAAGGTTTTGACAAGTTCAAGGAGTTGACTACGATGAGACCTTCTCACCGTGGCGATGCTTAAGTCCGTCCGAATCATGTTGCAATTGCTGCATTTATGATTATGAAATTTGGCAAATGGATGTAAAGCTGCATTCTGAATGGATTTACGGAAGAAGAGTTGTATGTGATGCAACCTGAAAGGTTTTATCGATCAAAGGATGCTAATAAAGTGTGCAGCTCCGGCGATCCATTTATGGACTGGTGCAAGCATCTCGGAGTTGGAATAAATGTTTTGATAGTGTGATCAAAGCATATTGTTTTATCTGAGACTTTTGGAGAAGCCTATATTTACAAGAAAGTGAGTCTGAGCTCTGTGGCATTTCTAATATTATATGTGGATGATATATTGTTGATTGGAAATGATATAGAATTTTGGATAGCATAAAAGGATACTTGAGTAAGAGTTTTCAATGAAAGACCTCGGTGAAGCTGCTTATATATTAGGCATGAAGATCTATAGAGATAGATCAAGATGCTTAATTGGACTTTCACAAAGCACATACCTTGATAAAATTTTGAAGAAGTTCAAAATGGATCAAGCAAAGAAAGGGTTCTTGCCTGTGTTACAAGGTGTGAAATTGAGTCAGACTCAATGCGCGACCACTTCGAAGAGAGAGAGAGAAAAATGAAAGTCATTCCCTATGCTTCAGCCATAGGTTCTATCATGTATGCAATGATGTGTACCGGACCTGATGTGTGCCTTGCTATTAGTTTAGCAGGAGGTACCAAAGTAATCCAGAGTGGATCAACTGGACAGCGGTCAGAACATCTGAAATACCTAGAAAGGACTAAGGATATGTTTCGGTTTATGGAGGTGACAAATCGCTCAAATGCGTAAATGGTTACGTCGATGCAAGCTTTGACATCGGGATGACTCTAAGTCAAAGACCCGATCGTATTTATATTGAGCGGTGGAGCTGTAAAGTTTGCAGTTCTAAGCAAAGCATCGTGGTGGGATCTCGTGTGAGCGGAGTACATAGTTGCTTGAAGCAGCAAATGAAGGAGTCTGGATGAAGGAGTTCATATCCGATCCAGGTGTCATACCGTGCATCGGGTCCAACGAAAATCTTTGTGACAATCTTTGGTGCAATTGCCTTGGCAAAGGAATCCAGATTTCACAAGAGAACCAAGCACATCAAAAGGCTTCAATTCCATCCATGATCAAGTCAAGGAGGAGACATAGAGATTTGCAAGATACATACAGATTTGAATGTTGTAGACCCATTGACTAAGCCTCTCTCACGAGCAAAACATGATCAACACCAAGACTCCATGGGTGCTAGAATCATTCTTGTGTAATCTAGATTATTGACTCTAGTGCAAGTGGGAGGCTGAAGGAAATATGCCCTAGAGGCAATAATAAAGTTGTTATTTATATTTCCTTATATCATGATAAATGTTTATTATTCATGCTAGAATTGCATTAACGGAAACTTAATACATGTGAATAATACATAGACAAGACAGTGTCACTAGTATGCCTCTATTTGACTAGCTCGTTGAATCAAAGATGGTTAAGTTTCCTAGCCATATACATGAGTTGTCATTTGATTAATGTGATCACATCATTAGAGAATGATGTGATTGACTTGACCCATTACTTTAGCTTAGCACTTGATCGTTTAGTTTATTGCTATTGCTTTCTTCATGACTTATACATGTTCCTATGACAATGAGATTATGCAACTCCGAATCGAGAGGAACACTTAGTGTGCTATCAAGCGACACAACATAATTGGGTGATTATAAAGATGCTCTATAGGTGTCTCCGATGGTGTTTGTTGAGTTGGCATAGATCGAGATTAGGGTTTGTCACTCGAGTATCGGAGAGGTATCTCTGGGCCCTCTCATTAATGCACATCACTATAAGCCTTGCAAGCAATGTGATTAATGAGTTAGTTGCGGGATGATGCATTCTGAGCGAGTAAATATACTTGCCGATAGCTTGAGATTGAACTAGGTATTGAGATACCGCGATCGAATCTCGGGCAAGTAACATACCGATGACAAAGGGAACAACGTATGTTTTGTTAAGCGGTTTGACCGATAAAGATCTTCATAGAATATTTAGGAACCAATATGAGCATCTAGGTTTCGCTATTGGTTATTGACGGGAGATGAGTCTCGATCATGTCTACATAGTTCTCGAACCTGTAGGGTCCATGCGCTTAACGTTCGGTGGCGTCGATATTATGAGTTTATGTGTTTTGATGTACGAAGGTTGTTGAGTCCGGATTTGATCACGGACATGGCGAGTCTTGAAATGGTCGAGACATAAAGATGGATATAGTGGATGGCTATGTTTGGACATCGGAATCGTTAAGGTGAGTTAGGGCATTTACTGAATGCTAGCAGGTTCTGAACACCCGGGAAGTATATGGTCCTTATTGGGCCATAGTGGGTGAGAGGATAAAGGGATCCTAGGAGGCGCGCCCCCTCAAGCCAATCCGAATTGGGTGGGGGTGCAACCTCTTGAGCATTGTGTTGGTTTTCCTTGAAGGCGAAAGGGTGATGCAGCAAAAGCAGCGTAAGTATTTCCCTCGGTTTTGAGAACCAAGGTATCAATCCAGTAGGAGGCTACGCTGAGTCCCTCATACCTACACAAAACAAATAAATCCTCGCAACCAATGCGATAAGGGTTGTCAATCCCTTCACGGTCACTTCGAGAGTGAGATCTGATAGATATGATAGGATAATATTTTTGGTATTTTGTGATAAGATGCAAAGTAAAAAATAAAAGCAAAGTAAAAAGCAAAGGAAATAACTAAGTGGGTGTGCATCAACTTGCTTGCCCACGAAGACCTAGGAGCACTTGAGGAGGCCCATTGTTGGAATATACAAGCCAAGTTCTATAATGAAAAATTCCCACTAGTATATGAAAGTGACAAAACAAGAGACTCTCTATCATGAAGATTATTGTGCTACTTTGAAGCACAAGTGTGGAAAAAAGGATAGTAGCATTGTCCCTTTTTATTTCTTTTTTTGGGCCTTCCTTTTTTTTGGCCTTTCTCTTTTTTTGGGACAATGCTCTATTAAATGATGATCATCACACTTATATTTATTTACAACCCAATGGTTTACAACTCGATACTAGAACAAAGTATGACTCTATATGAATGCCTCCGTTGGTGTCTACGGGATATGCAATGAATCAAAGAGTGACATGTATGAAAAGAATTATGAGCGGTGGCTTTGCCACAAATACTATATCAACTACATGATCATGCTAAGCAATATGACAATGATGTCATGATGAGCGGAATGGTGGAAAGTTTCATGGCAATATATCTCGGAATGGCTATGGAAATGCCGTAATAGGTAGGTATGGAGGCTGTTTTGAGGAAGATATGAGGAGGTTTATGTGTGAAAAAGCGTATCATATCACGGGGTTTGGATGCACCGCCGTTTGCACCAACTCTCATTGTGAGAAAGGGCAATGCAGATGCCGAAGAGGCTAGCAATGATGGAAGGGTGAGAGTCACGTATAATCCATGGACTCAACATTAGTCATAAAGAACTCACATACTTATTGCAAAAATCTACAAGTCATCAAAAACCAAGCACTCTGCGCATGCTCCTAGGGGATAGATTGGTAGGAAAAAGACCATCGCTCGTCCCCGACCGCCACTCATAAGGAGGACAATCAAAGAACACCTCATGTTTCAAATTTGTTACATAACGTTTACCATCGTGCATGATCACGGGACTTACAAACTTCAACAAAAGTATTTCTAAAATTCACAACTACTCAACTAGCACAACTTTAATATCACTACCTCCATATCTTAAAATAATCATCAAGTATCAAACTTCTCTTAGTATTCAACACACTCATAAGAAAGTTTTACAAATCTTGAATACCTAGCGTATTAGGATTATTTAAGCAAATTACCATGATATTTAAGACTCTCAAAATAATCTAAGTGAAGCATGAGAGATCAATATTTTCTATAAAACAAATCCACCACCGTGCTCTAAATGATATAAGTGAAGTACTAGAGCAAAACTATATAACTCAAAAGATATAAGTGAAGCACATAGAGTATTCTAATAATTTTCGAATCATGTATGGCTCTCTCGAAAGGTGTGTACAGAAAGGATGGTTGTGGTAAACTAAAAAGCAAAGACTCAAATCATACAATACGCTCCAAGCAAAACATATATCATGTGGTGAATAAAAATATAGCTCCAAGTAAAGTTACCGATGGAAGTAGACGAAAGAGGGGATGCCTTCCGGGGCATCCCCAAGATTTGGATTTTGGTGTCCTTAGATTATCTTGGGGGTGACATGGGCATCCCCAAGCTTAGGCTCTTGCCACTCCTTGTTCCATAATCCATCAAAATCTTTCATCCAAAACTTGAAAACTTCACAACAAAACTTAACAGAAATCTAAATGAGCTCCGTTAGCGAAAGAAAACAAAAAGACCACTTCAAGGTACTGTAATGAACTCATTCTTTATTTATATTGGTGTTAAACCTACTGTATTCCAACTTCTCTATGGTTTATAAACTATTTTACTAGCCATAGATTCATCAAAATAAGCAAACAACACGAAAAACAGAATCTGTCAAAAACAGAATAGTCTGTAGTAATCTGTAACTAACACAGACTTCTGGAACTCGAAAAATCAGCCAAAATAGGAAGACCTAGAAAATTTGTTTATTGATCAGCATCAATTGGAATCAGTATTTTATCACGTTCTGGTGATTTTTAACAATTGTTTTAAATGAACAGAAAGTTTCTGAAAATTACAGCAAGATCAAATAACTATCATCCAAGAAGATCCTATAGGTTTAACTTGGCAAAACACTAATTAAAACATAAAAACACATCCAACCAGAGGCTAGATCAAATATTTATTCCTAAACAGAAGCAAAAATAAAAAAACTAAAAAAAAAATTGGGTTTGCCTCCCAACAAGCGCTATCGTTTAAGCCCCTAGATAGGCATTGATAATTTTAATGATGCTCACATGAAAGACAAGAATTGAAGCACAAAGAGCATCATGAAACACGTAACAAACACATCTAAGTCTAACATACTTCCTATGCATAGGCATATTATAGTCAAACAAATTATCATAGCAAGCAAAAACTAGCATATGCAAGGAAGCGGAAAGAGACGATAGCGATCTCAACATGAAGAGAGGTAATTTAGTAACATGAAAATTTCTACAACCATATTTTCCTCTCTCATAATAATTGCATGTAGGATCATAAGAAAATTCAACAAAATAGCTATCACATAAAATATTTTCAACACGATCCACATACTTGCAAAGTTGACACTCTTCCAAAATAGTGGGATTATCATTAACTAAAGTCATGACCTCTCAAACCCACTTTTATCAAAAATTTCATAAGATTGAATATTCTACAAATATGTGGGATCTAAATTTGACACTCTTCCAAACCCACTTTCAATATTATTGCAAAAAATATTATCAATCTCATATTCATCATGGGGATTAAATAAATTTTCAAGATCATAGGAAGAATCACCCCAATCATGATCATTGCAACAAGTAGTAGACATAGCAAAACTAGCGTCCCCAAGCTTAGGGTTTTGCATATTATTAGCACAATTGACATCAATAGAATTTATAGTAAAATCACTTGAAATCATGCTTTTCATCGAGGGAACTATCAAGCATGGGTATAATAGCAACAATCTCATTTTTAACATAAGGAACTATAGCAAATTCATCTTCATAAATATTGGCATCATGGCCACAAGAATAGCAAGCATCATGTTCATCAAGGGATATTTCAACCTAATCATCGGAATCATCATTATCTATAGATTCATGCATATCATTATTTTGTTCCAAAGCAACGGTCATTCTTTCAATAAATTCTTGGACATAGACATTATGAGCAAAGTTTTCATTGCAATATTTAAGTATGGTGAATTTTCAGACTTGTTGAGAGTAAAATCATCTTGTTCAATCGAAGAAGCAACTTCATGAGCACCCTTAAAAGCGACAAATTCTTCAATTTGTTTGGTATCATAGTAACTATAGACACCCTTTGCATAAGAAGATAAGATTTCATTATCATTGAACTCACATAGGTAGGGAAGGTGTTTTTAGGGTTCTTAGAGCAACAAGTAAAATCACACATTTCACAAAGATTCCAAGCATAGCATAGCAATTTGTTTATTTGATTCCATAAAGTCTCCTTTTTTAGGACAAATGGCGGCGCACAAAATGAGCATGCTCATCTAAAGATTTCCCATCAACTAGGCTAGTTGGGGTTTCGACATGGCGCATAAGGATCGAAGATGATCCAAGTAAAACACTTTAAGTGGATCCATATCAATAGATTTTTAGCAAAAGCAAATAGAAGCCGCATGGAAACACAAATAGAAAGGCATACGGGAAGAAAGCGAATAAAAGCGGCAAGGGTGAAGTGGGGAGAGAAAAAGCGAGAGCAAATGGCAAATAATGTAATCACGGGAGATAAGGGATTGTGATGGGTACTTGGTATGTTGACTTTTGCATAGACCTCCCGACAGCGGCGCCGAGAGATCCTTCTTGCTACCTCTTGAGCACTGCGTTGGTTTTCCCTTGAAGAGGAAAGGGTGATGCAGCAAAGTAGCGTAAGTATTTCCCTCGGTTTTGAGAACCAAGGTATCAATCCATTAGGAGGCTATCGTGAGTCCTCGTACCTACACAAAACAAATAAATCCTCGCAACCAACGCGATAAGGGTTGTCAATCCCTTCACGGTCACTTCAGAGTGAGATCGATAGATATGATAGGATAATATTTTTGGTATTTTTTGATAAGATGCAAAGTAAAATAAAAGCAAAGGAAATAACTAAGTATTGAAAGATTAATATGATGAAGATAGACCGGGGGCCATAGGTTTCACTAGTGGCTTCTCTCAAGAGCGTAAATATTCTCGATTGGGTGAGCGAATTACTGTTGAGCAATTGGAAATTGAGCATAGTTATGAGAATATCTAGGTATGATCATGTATATAGGCATCACGTCCAGAGACAAGTGGACCGACTCTTGCTGCATCTACTACTATTACTCAACTCATCGACCGCTATCCGGCATGCATCTAGAGTATTAAGTTCATGAAAAGCGAAACAGCGCCTTAAGCAAGATGGCATGATGTAGAGGGATAAATTCATGCAATATGATAAAACCCCATCTTGTTATCCTCGATGGCAACAATACAATCGTGCCTTGCTGCCCCTCATCCTTTGGAAAGGACACCACAAGATTGAACCCAAAGCTAAGCACTTCTCCCATTGCAAGAAAGATCAATCTAGTAGGCCAAACCAAACTGATAATTCGAAGAGACTTGCAAAGATAACCAATCAGACATAAAAGAATTCATAGAAGATTCAAATATTGTTCATAGATAAACTTGATCATAAACCCACAATTCATCGGTCTCAACAAACACACATAAAGAAGATTACATTGAATAGATGCGCCCCGAGAGGGGGAGAACATTGTATTGAGATCCAAAGAGAGAAGAAGCCATCTAGCTACTAACTATGGACCGAAGGTCTGAGGTAAACTACTCACACTTCATCGAGAGAGGCTATGGTGTTGATGTAGAAGCCCTCCGTGATGGATGCCTCCGTGGGAGCTCAAGAACAGGCCCCAAGATGGGATCTCGTGGAGATGCAGAAGGTTGTGGCGGATGGAATTAGGTTTTGGCTCCGTGTCGATAGTTTGAAGTGCGTAGGTATATATAGGAGGAAGAAATGCGTCGATTGGAGACAGCGTGGGGCCCATGAGGGTGGAGGCGCATACAGGGGAGGTAGGCGCCCCCTACCTAAATGGCCTCTGGGAGCTTCTCTTCACGTGGAGTCAAAGTCTCCTCGATCATGTTTGTTCCAAAAATCACGCTCCCGAAGGTTTCATTCCGTTTGGACTCCGTTTGATATTCTTTTTCTGCGAAACTTTGAAATAGGCAAAAAAAACAGCAATTCTGGGCTGGGCCTCCGGTTAATAGGTTAGTCCCAAAAATAATATAAAGTGGATAATAAATCCCAATAATGTCCAAAATAGTAGATAATATAGCATGGAGCAATCAAAAATTGTAGATACGTTGGAGGCGTATCAGAAGTGCCCTTTACTTCCCCTCTCTCCCCTTCCTTCCTCTCCTAATCCAACTAGGGAAGGGGATCTACGGTGGGAGTAGGACTCCCCTTAGGCGTGCCATAGAGGTAGGTCCTCCCCCTCCTCCACTCCTTTATATACGGAGGAGGGGTACCCCATAGAACACACAAGTTGACAATTGTCTTAGGCGTATGCGGTGCCCGCGTCCATAGGTTCCACCTCGGTCATATCGTTGTAGTGCTTAGGTGAAGCCACATGTGCCGTAACTTTATCATCACCGTCATCATGCCGTCGTCTTGATGAAGCTCTCTGTCGGTGTCAAAACCGGCGGATCTCGGGTAGGGGTCCCGTAATGCGTCTAGGCGGATGGTAACAGGAGACAAGGGACACGATGTTTTTACCCAGGTTGGGCCCTCTCGATGGAGGTAATACCCTACTCCTGCTTGATTAATATTGATGATATGGGTAGTACAAGAGTAGATCTACCACGAGATCAGAGAGGCTAAACCCTAGAAGCTAGCCTATGGTATGATTGTTGTTAGTCCTCGGACTAAAACCCTCAGGTTTATATAGACACGGATAGGGTTAGGGTTACCGAGTCGGTTACAATGGTAGGAGATCTACATATCCGTATCGCCAGCTTGCCCTTCCACGAGAAAGTCCCATCCAGGACACGGGACGAAGTCTTCAATCTTGTATCTTCATAGTCTAGGAGTCGGCCAAAGATGATAGTTCGGCTATCCGGACATCCCTAGTCGAGGACTCCTCGGTAGCCCCGAACCGAGGCTTCAATGGCGATGAGTCCGGCGCATTGATTGTCTTTGGCATTGCGGCGGGTTCTTCTCCAAATTCCATATACTTGTCGAATAGTGTCAAACACGATAAATGCTGCTCTCTTGGCTTCTCGTAATAATGGCCATCTTCCGTGTTTTGAATGAATCGAAAAGCAGGTATTTTACACTTACCCCCTAGCTCGCAAATGAGCCGCCTATAAAAGGGCGAGGATCTAGATCTGAGTCACCACCATCCCCCTCATGAATTTTCATCGGGCCCTCGACAAAAACCAATTCCATCATGGACGGTCGTCACGGCTCCTCCTCTCGCGCTCGGCCCTCGGCCTGAAATTGGGATAGATGCTGGAGTCCGCATAGCGAGCTAGTTATACTCCAAGCGAAGGATTTCTTCCCCAGCCTTCATGGTTCGGTTCGAGGCGGACTCGCCACCTACAAGGCGGAAAGCAAGCGAAGTGTCCCGATCCCTCTAAAGGAGGCGGGTGTGCTTTATCTCTTATCTAGTAAGAGGACTCGGATTTCCATTCCATTACGTTTCTCAGGGGGCTCTTGGAGTTCTCGGACTCGGTTGCACCACCTTACGCTTTGCCTCCATTTTGCACATCGCGGGCCGTGGCCCTTTGCGAACTGTTCTTGGGCATCGAGGCTCATTTTTGCGCTGTGGAAGAGATTATTCTGCCTAGTACCCCGTTCTCATGAGGTTCAATATATCAAGTGGGCGGGCGAACTATGGCGCATCGCGGGGACGGGATATCTATCCGGAACCCCGAAGAAGCGTCAAAGACTGGCCTTGGAATGGTTTTACATGGAGGGCGTCCGCTGCAGGATCTGTCGGATCGGCCTTCGGAGTTTAGTAATGCTCCTATGAAGAAGCGCCTAAGCTGGCCCCATGAGCCCCAGAGGAAAATGACCAGGATGTCCTTTACTTGATGAGCGAATAAGATTCTTGGCTCATGCGGATTGACCATGATTGGAGTCATGGCAATCTGCATTATGGAAGGAGTGCGGCGGCTCAATATAGAGGCCACCCATGTGGGATTTCAGCGGGGAGGGCGATGTCACCGCCATGGCATAAGGGGCGGGATCGGTCACTGAACTGGTGAAGACCTTGTCCGCCATGTATAAAGGGGAGGAGGATTTTCTCCGTGTCAGAGTCCTTGCGGGTTTTCTTGAACAATCCTCAAAGTTGGGTAAGCAAACATCTTTGTGGCCTGTCCGATCCATGTTCCGTGGTTAAATATCTCATTTCATGGTTTCTCATGCGGGAACTGCGCTTGGGCCATGGAGAAGATACACAGCCGCCCCACAACTTTGAGAGATCCGGAGCGGTCCCTCGATCCGACCTCGAAGAGGACCCGGATATAAAGGTGGAGCTGATCGATGGGGTGTTCCACCAACTTAGCATCGACAATGCTTTGGTTGCCATTACTGACCGACTACCCCGGATTATTTCTGGCCTCCCGAATAACGACGGAGAAATCTGGATACCATGACCCATCCGTGCTTATTTTTTATCACCGTATACCATATGGTGTTTCACTGAGGGATGCCTTGAGGCGGGAGGCGGAGAGCGGCTACTAGCCAACAAGGGCAATCTGCCCGCGGAACAAAAAAGTGTGGTCGGATCGAAACTCCACATAGCGGTATGGTAGCGTCACCATATTCCGAGTTGATTCTGGAAGCGTACTACTTATGGTGCTCTTTCGGAAAAAAGCGCTTGCGAGCTGAGTCGGAGAGGTTGCCAATCGACCTCCTCCATGACCGGGCTCCAAAGCCGGGTCGAGAAGCGGAGGCGAAACCAGAGGCGTCGTCGGATGCTCCTCCGACGAGAGGATGCCGACAGATTGTCCGCCACCAACTCCGGGTGGAAGCGCCATGAATCACGGCGCCGCCCGAACAGATTCTTTGGCGTATGTTTCTCCCAAGAGGCCTTGAATGCCTTCAATTCGGAGATCCGCACCTCTGTGCCGCTCAAGATGGTCTAGCTAGAGCCACGGAGCGGTATGTAAAGGACATACGGGTGAGAAATTTGTGATTATATATGCAGTGGCCCGAGACTTAAAATAGTTAGAATAACTGATTTAAGGATCATTTGTTATCTGAGGATCTTACAAAAAAGAATACCCATTGTGTCGGGGCTTGAAGAGTGCAAGGCCCAACTTGAGGCCGCACTAGCACGGTCCTGAGGAACCCACGGAGACCCCTCGGTAATATATGCCTCAAAAGATAAATAGTTTATGAAGTCGGCGTGTGTGTAAATCGACAATAATATTGCAAATGGCGCGGATTAGATCCGGACAAGCAACAACTCTTCGCGGTGTGAAGTTGCAGCGAGCGTGAGTCTTTCTGAGTGCGGCGGAGAAAAATAACCTCCAAGATGCCAACACCCAACTGGGTGAGGAACTAAAGGATGTTCGTGCCCGGTTATGCGACTCCGTAAAGGAGAATCGGCCAACCGTCGCGGCATTTTCGATAAGTGCTTGAACAAACTTTGAAAGGAGTTGGCGAGGAAGGTGACTAACATAAACATGTATGTAGGTTTGCTCACAGAGTGCGTCACGAGGAGGAGATGCCCAGTTCTTGGTGATCTTCTTCCCGAACTCGTCGGCTGCATGAAACAAAGTTAAGCGAGGTGATGAAAAGCGTCGCCAGGCCTTGTATCTATCTTCCTGCCGAAGGCATTGGGGAGCTGGCGGAAGCGGCTTCAAGGAGCAACAGCAGCAACGACTATGGAAGATATCGGCCTGCCGTCAAGCGCCCGAGGAGGCACAGGCCATGGTAAAGGCAGCGGTACGAAGGCTGACCCAAACCACATGGCAGAGGTCGGACTGTGGGGCTGATGGAGCAGGAGATCCTGTAAAGCAGTGTACGGCCAAGTAGAATTGGCCGCCAAGTATTCCAACAAGATTGTAAATTAGATAGCCTATTAGATGGCATTGAGGAGGAATACAATTAGTCGAGTTGACTATGTAATTAAAAATGACATGAAAAATGTCTTCTAGCGGATTGTAGATCGTTTGTCATAGCGGACCTTTTCACTTCGACCTCGGGACACAATAGTGCAGGTGTGTCCGAATAACCTCATGATTATGTAAGAACGGGGGCATGCATGGAGACAAAGGCGTGGGGGTCATTATTGCTGTATGTCGGACAAAGTGCCCAACTAGTTATATTTATATTACATGGATAGTAAGAAACATCTTCGGGGAGAATAATTCCGCTAAGGGTTCCTTTCCACAGGAGGCATGCCCTAAAGTGCATGTCCAAACTGCTAAAAAAGAGCAGAAAATCATCAGGGGGCGAGATGGATAAATAGTTAAAAATCATCTTTCAGTTCACCGACCGAATATTCCCTTAAGAGCGCTAGTATTCGGCTTCACCGATCGAGGTACACATCCGGCTGACCCGGCGATAACAATCGCGGAGGTGCTCCTTTACCACCTAGTCGAACAATCGGGAGCGTAGGGGTAAGCATAGAAAGCCGAGCAACCCAACTTGGCCAAAACTTAAGTCATATCGATGCATATAATGGTGAGTAAAAAGGTACATGCGGAAGTTTGACACATGTGTTGGGCATAAAGCCCGTATAAATAAGCTACATTAAAGCCCCCAGGTATAATGGTAGCGGACAGCAGCGTCAAGTATGTCTTGAAACAAAGCACAAGCGAGCCTCTAAAGGCTTCAAGAATAAGGAGGAGGAAGGAGAGAAATAAAAGACAGCAAAAATAGAAAATGTGGGCGGAGGAAGGAGGCGAACTTCGAGTCGGCGCTTAGGCGTGTAGAATCTTCGTAGGCAGGTTGCGTTCCATGGGTTCGGCTCGAGTCGGTTATCAATGCGTTTAGAGCGGTATGCTCCGCGGTCGAGGACCTTGTCGATGATGAAGGGACCTTCCCATTTGGGCTTGAGTTTGTCCTTTTTCTTGTCCCGTAGGCGTAGAACTAGTTCGCCAACACTGTAAGCTTTGGCCCGTACTTCCCTGCTTTGATATCTTCTAGCCTGCTGTTGATAAAATGCGGAACGAGCTTTTGCCACGTTGCGCTCCTCCTCCAATGCGTCCAAACTGTCCTGCGGATCGAGTTCGGCTTCTCTTTCTTCATACATGCGCCTTGAGGTGAGTCATGAATTATATGCATGGCAAGACTTCCTCTGCGCCGTACACCATAAAAATGGTGTGAATCCGGTAGTACGATTAGGCGTGGTCCGCAGCCCCAGTCTGGTCGAGCTCCTCAACCCGGTCGTGTTAGATTCCTTGAGGACCGCACTAGTCTGGGTTTAATGCAGCTCATGATTAGACCGTTTGCTCGCTTCGACTTGGCCGTTGGTTTGAGGTGATAGGCTAGGCGTGTCGAGCTTGATGCCCATGTTTTTGCACCATGATTTGACCTCATCGGCCGTGAAGTTGGTGCGTTATCGGTGATGATCTTGTGGGGGCGTAAATAGCGGTGCACTACCCTGATATGAAGTCTATCACCAGCCGGATTCGGCCGTTTTATGAGCTTGGCCTTTATCCATTTGGTGAATTTATCCACCATGACCAATAGGTATTTTTTGCTTGTGGGTTCCTCTCTTAAGGGTCCAACCATGTCAAGCCCCAGACCATGACGGCCGGTGATGGGTATAGTTTTGAGGCGGTGGGTGGCATGTGGCTTTGGTTAGCAAAAAGGCTGGCAGCGGACGCATCGTTGGACTAAATCCTGCGCATCTGCAGACTGTCGGCCATAATAAATCCTGTCTGGAAGGCCTTGCCTACAAGGGCCGGGCTGCGGCGTGGTGCCCACCAGTCCGGCATGAATTTCAGCCAGGAGGTTTAGCCCTTCCTCTTGGAGATACACCTTTGAAGGACTCTGTTGTGCTTTTCTTATAGAGCTCTCCCTCATGGACTTTATATAGGCTTTGGATCGCCGTACTATGCATGAGCCTCATTTTGGTCTTCGGGGAGTTCTGCCTAGTTAGGTAGGCTAGGAATGGTTCGATCCCAGAGCGATAACCACCATTATTTAGGTGGGCGGAGGTGTTATCTCGGTGGCGAGCCTCCGATTGTGTCAAGTGTTGGTGTCGAGCGGTGCGGTTGGAGTGCGGATTGTTATTTCGGACTCCCCTTCCCATAATGCGGATGGCTTGAACAGCCGTTCGAGGAAGATGTTGGGCGGGGCGGCACTCGCGTTTTGCGCGATGCGTATAATCGTCCGCCGCCTGGTTGTTATCCGGGCTATATGATGAAATTGAGCCCTTTGAACCGTCTTGACATTTTAGGACCGCATTGCGATGCGCTGCCATTCGGATCTTTGGCATCAAAGTCTCCGTTTATTTGAGATATCGCGAGGTTGAATCGCGCACCTCTAGGCGTTTAATGCCCATGGAGAGCGCTGCCATCCGGAGGCCGTGCGAAGGGCCTCGTATTCCGGCTCACGTTGTTGGAGTCCATATACATTATATGAAGAGCGTCTTGGACTGTGTCCCCGGTTGGGGGCGTCGGAATGACCTTGCCCCCGAAACCGGCCAACATTTTGGAGCCGTCAAAGTGCATGATCAATTGGAGTATCGCCCGTACTCTTTAGGGAGTTGACTTGTCCATTCGACCCCGCAGTCGGCCAACAATGTGACTTAATAGCTAAATGCGTGGCTTATAGGTTATGTCGAATGGAAGGAGCTCTATGGCCCATTTAGCAATCCGGCCCGTCAGCGTCCGCAGTTGTTTATAATGTCATTAAGAGGTACTTGGAGGCTACCGTTATCGAACACTCTTGAAAGTAGTGTGCATGACTTCAGGGATGCCATGAACACCAGCGTATGCTATCTTTTGATAATGTGGGTGCGGGACTTGCATGGAGTTAGGGCGGTGGACACATAGTAAACCAGTTTTGAAGAGGAACGATGTCGTCCGTTCTCGTTCGACGGCGAGCACCGTCTGACAACTTGATGTGTTGTGGCGATATATAATAGCATTGGTTAGCCCATGTTGGTAGCGGCCAGGACGGTTTGTTGCCAATATGGCTTTTATTTCTTGAGTCCA
The DNA here is from genome assembly GCA_021605205.1 of Aegilops longissima. Taxonomy (NCBI): domain Eukaryota; kingdom Viridiplantae; phylum Streptophyta; class Magnoliopsida; order Poales; family Poaceae; genus Aegilops; species Aegilops longissima. The sequence continues at coordinate 20,497 of JAHIAM010012242.1, forward strand.
GCCGTGGAGGCATCCGTCCACTCGAAGTGTTCGATTGTGCTTGGGAGGCGGTAAAGGAGTAACGCGCTTTCCTCCCAAGCGGAGATAAAGCGGCTTAGAGCCGCTCGCATCGATCAATTTTGGATTTGTTTGAGGTCTTTTGGAATATCCAATTGTGTCGAGCTCGGATCTTGGCTGGGTTTGCTTCAATTCCTCTACGGACACAATGAAGCCCAAGAGCTTTCCATTTGAGCAGCAGAAGAGCATTTTTCTGGATTGAGCTTAATGTCATATTTTGGAGATTGTTGAATGTGAGCCTGAAGTGCGTCTACTAGAGTTTCGACATGCTTGGATTTGGCGACCACGTCGTCTACATATGCTTCCTTTGTTTTGCCGATCTGGTTTGCGGACATATACGAATCATCTTGACTGATATGCGGCGTTTTGTTGAGCCGAAGGGCATTGTGTTGAAGCGAATGGGCCATATGGAGTGATGAATCTTTGTTGCGGCAGTGGCAGCTCTGCCATCTTGATTTGGTGGTAGCAGATGGCGTCGAGGAAGCACAATGAGTGGTGTCCTGCTGTAGCGTCGATAATTTGATCAATGCGAGGGAGGGAAGGGATCCTTTGGGCAAGCCTTATTAAGGTCTTTGAAATCAACACATAGGCTCCGGATTTATCCTTCTTTGGTACCATCACCAGGTTTGCTAGCTTGATCCGGATGTTTTATATCTACGATGAATCCGGCTTCGGAAGTTTGGCTAGCTCCTCTCCCATGGCATGTCTCTTGGGTTGGAAAAGCGCCCGAAAGAAGCTTTGTTTGGTGGCTTGAATCCTTTTAGGATATTTAGGCTGTGCTTGGCCGGCCGGCGTGGGATTCTGGCATGTGCGAAGGGTGCGGGCAAAATGTCCGATTTTCTCGTAGAAATTCTCGTAGTCTTGGCGTCTACATCGGGGTTTAATTGTGCCCCAATGGAGCCGTCTTTGCGAGGTCCATTGGGTGGACTTGGAATTTGACTATTTCATCCGCTGGTTTAAAAGAGGTGGACTTGGATCTTTTATCAAGTATCGGATCGTCCTGTTCACCTGGGCGCATCGTGATGAGTTCCTCGGCGCTAGGGCTTGGTTAGTGCCTCGAGGGCTAGTGCGGCTGTCTTGTTTTCGTTGCGCAGTGCTATGTTCAGATCACTAGCGAGTGATGATTCCATTAGGTTAGGGCATTTTAAGCTTCATGTGCCCATAATGGGGTATAGCTTGAAAAATTGTGAATGCCTCTCGCCCCAATAAAGCGTGATATCCGCTGCTGAGCAGGGGCCACTGAAATGTGACCTCCTCGGACCTGTAATTGTCCGTGAGCGAACACTCGTCCGGTGTGATTTTTCTGTGCAGCATGCTTCCGGCTAGGGATTATTCCTCTAAAGGTTGTCTGCTTAAGCTTAATCGGTTCCAGTCTATTTCCATTTTTGGAGGGTTTCCTCGTAGATGAGGTTTAGTCGCTGCCGCCATCCATGAGTACCTTAGTAAAGTGGCCGTCCACTATTGGGCTGAGGACCAACGTGGTTGGTGCTCGGGCTGTTCGAATTGGGTTAAATCACGGCATTAAAGGTAATAGCCGTGTCCTCCATGGATTTATTGTTGCTACTTGGTAGACTTGACAAGGTTGCGGAGTGTTTGTTTCGCATGTTATTTGATCACGAAAGTCTCGAAGGCTGTTAATACCGTCTTGGGTGTTCTTTGGGCTGGGATTACGAGGCTAGAAGCTCTTCGCCACTTTTGGCCACCTGCCGTAGTATCCAACATGCTTTCGAAGGCTATGAGTTGGAGTGGCGCCCTCTATGCTATGAATTTTGCAGGTCCGTTTAGCCAACCCTCGATGCGGTTCCGTGCACCCTTTAGGGGTTTTGTTTTTGGTGTATAACCGGTGCTTGGTGATGATGCACCCTTTTATTTTGGACTAGGGTTGTGATTGGGGCGGATTATCCCAAAATTTACTTTCGGTTTTCAAGAGCACTCTCCATCGCCGCAGTACTTTTGTACTATATGGTCAAAGTCAACAAAGCGTGTAATTTATGACGACTTATGGCGTTTAGGATTCCCTTGTCCGTGCAATTATTGCAGAAAAAAGTGAGATTGCGTCCTTCTCTCGGCGTCCTTTATCCTGTCCATAACTAGGAGGAATCTGGCCCGATAATGATGTCTTTGTTTCAGCGCTCTTGCGAATTCGGGATAGATCGCTAATGTTTGGGTGGGCGGGTGGAACTAGATCGGAACCCGTCCAATTTAAGACTCGAGGGCG
>JAHIAM010012244.1:0-33786 GCA_021605205.1 Aegilops longissima
CGTCATACGGGTAGAGGCCAATTATGCAGGCTCGTCACACTGAAGTGGTCGGATCCCGGATAACTTCCGGCGAAGAGTTAATCTTGACATCGTCCCATTCCCGGCTATCATGCCGCTGGACGAACCGCATTGCAAAGTTCAATGCGGTGCCCCTCCATACCTCAAGCTCAAGATGCGGGCCCTCGGGAGTAATCACGGTCAATGGAAACGCGCTCTCCCAAGCGGAGGAGCATCGCGCCCTCGGCGGAGGTGCAAAGCAGCCTCTCACGGCAATTCTCGAGTCCGGCCACCGCCAAGCGCGCCCGGGTAACTGCAACAAGACCACAGCACGATTCAAGCCGAGTAGCCCGGCTAACCCCCCCGAAATTGCGAAGCTAGTATTACGTACATAATTACGCTCGGAGATACCATGGGCATATGGGGGGGCAAGACAACCGCCAAGAATGCGGCTCGACCGCACGAGGGCTCCGTTTGTGTCATTTACTTTTCTTTTTTCTTTTTCTTCCTTTTTTTTACTTTCGGGACTCCATCTTTGAAAGTCCGTCAGGCACTGAATCGCCGAACTCACGATGCAACACTAGGAAGCGGAAAGCCACGTCAGTGTTGGTGGTCTCTATTACGAGCATTATACTTTTTACATATCATCCAATAGCTTACCCCGGAGAGGACATGTTAGAGTCCATCCCTTGCTTATCGCACTATTTGTATCGTTCGCTTCCATTGCAGTACCTTTTGAATAAACAATACATAGCTTTGCTTATTATTCCTCTACTTCCTTTATATATACATATGTTCATTTCACGACATGTTGCAAGTACACTTTATACGGCTAATACACGAGGGCTTAAGTATCCCAAAATTATGGTATGATAAGTCCGAACACTTTCACAAGTCGGCACCCGAACTTATAGCATTATATGAATTGGCTCGAATCATGTCTTGGGTCAATAGTTGGGTTGCGGCTCCGTGTTTTGGGACCTTCGTTCCGCTATATCGGCTAAGGTAGCCGGAGAACCATGCGATTGTGCCCATTATCTTTGGGTCGAGCACCTCGATGGAAAGCTAACCGGCCGTTATGATAAAGGCGAGGCGATGCTTGTTCGAGAGGTTTTTGGTCCCTAAAGACTTATGCCGCTTAGGCGGGAAGAATTGTCGACCAAAGGCGTGGATAGCGCCCGAACTCGGTCTTCCGAATACTAGGGCTTCGAAATTTAAAATTATAGAATTCTATGGCTAAGTGAGAGTGTTCAAGCATTATAAGTCTGGTTGCCTTGTTACGTTGTGTTGGCGCCTCCTAGATGGACCCAAGAATGGGAACAAGAGTGCTCATTTATCGAACACCCACACTTTTCGTGGCATGAAATTTAAATAGCGACTTGCCATCTCTCAAATTTGATAAGCGGCCATACGGAAGGTAATATTTTAAATTAACAAGCGTTGCTTAAGCGCATATGAACAAGTTTTCGTACTGAGGATAACAAATCACGAGTTTATTCAAAATTACATCTTTGGAGCACTCATCCGCTATTAGTGGGCACCCTTGAGGAGGCCCTCATAGTACATTTCGGGCGTCACGATGCTCATGGCCCTTGGTGCCCGTCGTCCTAAGCTTCTCGCATCCAGCTTGCCCAGTGCACTTTAGCACGGGCAGGGCCAACGGACACCTTCAATGCACGGGGCCAGGCAGTGACTTCAATCCGTGGACGGGCATCCACCGGCCTTGCACTGCCGAAGTAGCTCCGGCATGGCCTCCAGCTGACCAGCAGCTATAAGGCCCTTCATGGCCTGTTCGGCGACCTTGGAGCTCGACCAGCTGCCAATTGGTCGCAAGGGCACCGGATGTCCGGCCTCGACATCTTGAGACGAACACCTTCTCCGTGAGCTCCTCTCTGGCGCGGTAGAATCACGGCAGACATCGGACACACTCAGGGCCGTCTGCGAATGCTCTGGAGAGCTCGAATCCGGGTAAGTAATAGGTAATTGACTTTTACATTCTTGCTTTGCATAAAGAATGCCTTACCACCGCTATCTTCTTTAGTGCTTCAATTTCTTGGAGGCTTTTGGGCCTCGGCCTTAGCAACTTTGGCACTCAAGAGCGAGGCAAGCTCGGACTCTCGGGTCTTGAGTCACGCTCCAAACTCTCGTGTTTTCCACGAGCTTGGAGCTCTTGCTTCTGTAGCATTTCTCCCCTTCTCTCGCTCGCGTTCGCATGACCACTTTGTTTTGACCGGACACGCTTCCTTGAGGATCGCCACCTCGTTCGTGGCCCTGATTACCAAGTTATTCTGTTATTTTTTGCAGCAAAACCTTTTCTATAAGGTATTTCTTTAATAAGGTATTACTTACCTTCCTTGTCCTCGGCTGCTTCTTGGCTTGTCAAGCTCGTTCTCGGACCTCGAGGTTCTTCTTCAATGCATTGACCTCCATGATCGGTCTTGTGAGAGTCGGCGGTAGACACTGCATTCCCATATTGACATACTTATGTTAGACTCCTGCGTATATCTTTTTAGATCCTTAGTCCGCTTTTCTTTCGAACACGAACTAAGCATCAGGGCCTCTTGTCTGTCTTGGTTATATTTTACATATTCTAAACTTACCTCAAAGCTTTGTTAGAAGGCTGAGTACAGACCAGTCGATCCGCTCTTGGCGGGTGGCTATCCGAATCACCGCACTCATAGCAGTCGGTGCTCCTCCTAATGGGCAGCATTAAGCGCCTCGATGCTTGCTCCGGTGCCCTCGGTTGGGCGGAGACACCGGCGTCTTACCTTCTTCGAAGGTGCGCTGCCAGGACTCGGAACCACTGAGTTCCGCATGGAGCCGGACAAGGTGACCTAGAGCCTGAGGGTCTTGCCCAGCAGCGCTGGAGTCGGGAGGTTGCCTTGTGGCACCTCTGCGCTACTCCTCTTGAGAAAGCCCCTTTTGGGGGCTTGGCAGCGTCGTCGCGGCGTGAAAGCGAGGCGGTCAGGCAGTACTCTCCATTTCCAGCAGCCGGGGACCCGCTCGATGAATCGGCGAACTTCGCCTGGGGCGGGCTGCAGTTGTTCGACATTAGAGAACACTGCAATAATAAGCCATGGGTATCCGGACACTTACGATCTCGCCGAGGCTTGGCCCTTGTGGCCAATCCTCCTCGTCGTCGTCGGCGTTGGTGGAGAAGTCCGGAGGATGGTTCTTCCCTTGGACCCTCGGCCTCCCGATTAGGCGGCCTTCCTTTCTCTTCTCCTCCCGCTGAGGAGGAGCTTCTTCTTCTTCCTCCTGCGTCTTCGGGAGAAGATTACGCCCGAATCGCGGCACTGGCGTCGGGAGCTCCTTGAGTTCCGTGGCCTCCTTCTTAGCCTTCTTCTCGGCACCGTGCGGCCGCCGAACCCGGCCCGTCAATCAGGCGTCCTCACGATCTTCCGGCAAAAGGCCGGGCGAGTTAATCTGTCGGGGCGTCTTGACGATCTGTCGATTAAAATTTTAGATCCCGTAGAGTCAATCTATGAAAAAGAGTCCGTAAAGGATAAAATAACTTATCTGCTTGGCGCGCGCGGTATATCCGCGATCTTTGTTAGCGGATGTTGAGAACCAGCGCCTGAACACACCTTCCGGGCATCTTAAATGCGTAGTGTGAAAGCGGCTCAAGTTGATCTTTGTGCGGGATCGAACTCCACAAGTTAAAGACCCGTTGTTGGCATGGGAGAATCCGTGGATGAGCATCACGGATTCGTCGACAGCTGAAATTCTTGTCCACAGGTTTGGACACATGTTTGGGTCCGGATAGCTCTTCGATTCCCACCCTTTATAGTCTCCACAAAGCGCCCTCGGCCATAGGACCAGCCATCTGCCACCCATAAGCGCCTCGCGCTCCAGCAGCGGCCGCCCTCTACAACCGGCGGACGTTGAAGATCTTCACCATAAGCGAAGTGGGGCTGGATGCAAAGGAAGGCCTCGCACCACGACGATGCGTCGAGATGTTGAGGATGAAATTGGGGCCAGTCATGGAAGTCCGGCGTGTGAAGTATGAGCCCCCGGACAAATGGGTGAAGTGGAAAACGTCCAGCGGAGGAAGTGGGGAAAACTACCCTCTCTCATGGGCAGGGGGTTGGAATAAGCTGCCCGCCGGGCAGCGTGTGTAATGTCGCGGACAAGTATCCGGCCTCCCGCGATCTTGATGTGCCCCTCGTGGCGGAGGCCCATCCACCTCCGCTCGACATGGTTGGAGAAGGTTGAGGTGGGATGTGCGGACTTAGTGCTGAGCTCGAGTCTGTGAAATGGATAAGCAAAGGAGGAAGAAGGCGTGGGTGAAAAGGTGGATCCTTATCCCTTATATGAATGAAGACTGACGCTCGTCCACCACTGGTAAAACTAGCTTATTTCCCAAAGCGCCGTAATCAATGGCGCGGATGGGTTCTACGTCCGTATTGATGAGAATCCGGAATAAGGGGCACGATCTATGCTTTGATAAGGCGTGCCAAGAAACGCCTCGCTAAACACGGCGAGGTGGAACAAGAAAAAAGCGATTCATATAAAGGTTGGCCATGGTGTGATGTCACGCCCGCGGAATCGTCGGCAGATCTGTGCAAAAATTATTCTCTCTCGGTGTTATGTGGAACTTGTTTTGCGAGCGGACACTATCCTTTAAAACCTTCTATGAAGTATTAGGAGAACCGCCTTACAATGCAAAGAAGACAATATCAGCGCGGACTCGTAATCGTCATTGAAGCTGGTTGAGGAGCTCTTGAGGAGTCTGGACTAGGGGTGTCGGGATAGCGGACTATTGTCACGACGGACTCCAAGACTATGAAGATACAAGATTGAAGACTTCGTCCGTTGTAGGATGGGACTTTCCTTGGCGTGGAAGGCAAGCTTGGCGATCTCGGATATGTAGATCTCCTACCATTGTAACCGACTACATGTATAACCTATCCGGTGTCTATATAAACCGGAGGGTTTTAGTCCGTGGGGCGAACAACAATCATACCATAGGCTAGCTTCTAGGGTTTAGCCTCTTTGATCTCGTGGTAGATCTACTCTTGTACTACCCATATCATCAATATTAATCAAGCGGGGTAGGGTTTTACCTCCATCGAGAGGCGAACACGGTAAAAACATCGTGTCCCTTGTCTCTGTTACCATCCGCCTAGGCCTTGCAGTTCGGACCCCCTACCGAGATCCGCGGTTTTGACACACACACATGCGTTTAAACTCTTTGAATATCATCCTTTGCTCCTCTCATGGTTTCCATCCCACCAATCGCATGACCTGAATTGTCATAAAGGAATATTCAGATAGGATGGTAGATTAAGGCCTCAAAAGCAGGATCAATTGGCATGTGAACAGCACATCTTAAATTGTACTTAATTATTTTTTGCAATAAAAACATGGAGCTGGGCCCATATACACCCGAAGCTCAGCTTGTTTTGTGAAAAAGGCAAAATAGTTACTTATGTGCCCTAACGGACCACAAATAAAAGCAGCCTCTCTACATGCCAATAGTTCCAAGAAAAAAAGCAAATTTAAATGCAGATAGTATAGCACCTCGGTTTGTACAATTGCAATACACAATTGACAATCCCGATTCTTCTTCTTCTCTTCATCCTTGGATATGTACCGTCATATTTGAAAACTAATATATTAGCAAATTTAAATGTGATGGCGAAGAAAGTAACAGGAAAACAGAGAGCACATCCACAAGATTTCTTACAGTCCAGGAACGCAAAAGCAGAGAAAAGCATGGCCCATCAAGGGTCTACAGCAAACAAGTAAACATCAGCGGCTTTGCCTATCTGGCTAAACAATTTTCTTTGTTCTTTTCTTTTGCTCAATTTTGTAAAGAACAATCAATTAAAAAATAAGTCCCAACATAAAGTACACTTACAAAAAGAACTCAACCATACTGAAATAGTTCCAAAACAACAACAAAGAATATGTGATGGCATGCTTTGGCTAATGCAAGGAAAATGAGTTTCAGTTTGATGTGGATGTCTCATGGAGTAGCACAATCACTGGGGAGTTTTTGTGTGATTCTTCAGCATGCTCTTGAAGGCGATCCTAAGAAACCAATATGAATAACTTCCAAGTACATATCATGATAAGTAAATGAGATATAGACATGAGCTACCTCAGGTGATGGTGCATTTGGCATTGTCGTAAGTCATCCGAAAGCAGCATTGGTGCATTATAGCACATGGTTCCTAACCAAGACAGAAAATAATAGCAAACATAAACCCATCCGACAACAGCAAACATAAACCCATCCGACAACAGCAATGGAGAGACTTATGTATCCAGTAAGGCAATGGACAGGGCTGGTTCATAATCTATACATACACACAAGCTTAGATTTCAGTGTAAGCTACAAACAAGGAAGTAAATCATTGTGCAATGTTAAAATTAGATAGAGAGAAGGGAAAGATTGATTAGTAAATATATATATAGCTGCACACAAATTTAATTGGATTGTTGGCTGAACAATTTCTCTAATGTACATCTTTAAAAATACATTACAGTAACCTGGCCTAAAACTTAGATTCTGTATGATGTTGCTTTGTTCATTAGTGAACTTTTGGGATGCTTGCCTGAATAAATTGGGATTGCATAGGACCATAAGTATGCAGTTCTTGAGAGCTAAAATTGATCCATAATTCCATGTCTCTGGATGCAACAATTCAGCTTAGACATTCAATTGTAGTCAGGTTCAGGTTCAGTCTATTTCATATAGTTGGCAAAAGCAAGTGGAAGGCCTCCACCCTAAGGAACTACTTGTTTGCATGTGCTCTGACTAAACTGAACAAGATCGCTTGTATCTCTGAATGTGACTACACTCTTATTTTTGCATAACAATTTTGTGACATCCATACACAAACATACATGTAGGCCAATAACCAAGCCTGATCACCATAAGCGCTGACAGATGCAATTGCATTGACACAAACTGGAGCCCGCATAATTATCAAAAGTACCACGTGTGTATGGCAAAGCTTGAGAACATCCATTTCCCGCTGAGAGCATGAGCAGATCCATGTCCGAGCCTCCATCGTTGTAATCTGGTATCCCATTCTCATCCTTGTCTGACCTTTGTCCTCCCAAAATCAAATTGTCCTGAACCAAAACAGAAGAATTCGATTCATTTACTTTTAGCAACATGTAACAGAAAGCCTACTAAATCTTCCTTTGGTGGAATCTGAACTTTCATCTACCCAGAAAGGAACAACTTTGCACAATAAAGAACACAGGCGTCAAGGACTAATATAAATGAAGTGAGATCTTACGTTCCAAAAGTAAGTGAAATTAACATGTCATACATATCTGCTCCTTGGTATAAGTAACTACTCCTACTTAATGCTCAACAGTACAGTCTTAGAAAAATGAAGGAAAAGGGAATAAGTTTAGAACTGAAGTATGCTTGAAGCCCAACAGTACACTATGTCTGAAGCCAGCAATCCAATGACCCTGCATAAGAAATAATTATTGAATATTTTTCTGACCTGATGCAGGGTCATGGGATTGTGGTGAATGAAAAGACAGCGCAAGGTAGTTGCTCGTTGTATAAAATACACATCAAGAAAAGTCAATCCTCATACTTCTACAATGACAGGGGCAAATCAAAATGGATAGAAAAATTAGTACAATTCTAGAATCTGGAATGCAAATTGCTTCTTCAAACAACTGGGCTTATTAACTTAATTATACACAGTCACACTTGCTCAGAGATTAGATAAATCACAGATGTAAGAAATATAAAGAGGCTGGACATTAAATAAAACAGGAATGTGAGAAATATGAAGTGCAGGTTTCTTTACACCTCATACTTCTCATTTGTAGTGCACAAGTCATCGGATGGTTCAAAGGAGGATATAATACAAAAGCAAAACAGGAATATAAGGTGCAGGTTTCTGTACACCTCACACTTATCATTTGTAGTGCACAAGTCATTGGATGGTTCAAGGAGGATGAAATACAAAAGCAAGACAGGAATATAAGGTGCAGGTTTCTGTACACCTCACACTTATCATTTGTAGTGCACAAGTCATTGGATGGTTCAAGGAGGATGAAATACAAAAGCAAGACAGGTTTAGGTAAAACATTCAAGTGTGATTATTAATGTATCATCACACACTACAAAATATAATTATTGACTCGATAGCCGTACCTACCTGGCATATTAAGAACAACCTCAAATTCTGAAGAAATGAGGCATCATCAGGGGTAAGTATGCCAATGATCATATCCTCACAATTGATCTGGACTTTTCTTTTTCCAACTAAACCTATAACTTTGTGTTATCTATCAGATACGAGAGGTAATAAGACAACACCAAAGTATCTCTTCTTGAATTCCATTCTCGGTAGTAACAATCTGTGAGAGAGAAACCATGTCATTTATATTTCCTTTAAGTATGAAAATACTGCAGTACTGTGAGGAAAAATTCACAGAACCTGGTGCTCACCTAGGACTTAAAAACATCTATTGCTCTCAACATGTCGCACCATTCCAAAAATCTTCCTCTCTACAGCAAAACAAAGGAAACCACCAAACTGAGTATTGCATCAACCATGAAACAACAATCTAGAAAGGTAATGGAATTGAGGACATGCCCCTACGAAGCTCCCATTTGAACAATTAAACCAGCAGGTGCAAAATTGTACATCATTAGACCCTGCTTCATGCAAGCAATGCATCAAGCACTCCATGAGCACAAAAATGAATCTTTAGGAGAGAGATGGAAATAGTGGTGGAGAGGATAAGCATACCTGCAGCAGAGCCTGCTGTCACCATTGGTGTAGGAACCTCCTCGACATCAAACCCTAGAAATGAAATAGAATGAAATTAATCAAGAGAGGAAGGAATCAGAACAAGGATCTCGCATGGGGAGGCAGAAGGCGGCGTTGTGCTATAACGGATGGGGCTGGTAGGAGGCTGAGACGAGGTCTGCATTGGTGAGATGGAAAAGTTGGAGACGAGCAGGATGGTTCCAGATGCGGATCGAGGTGGTTCCGAAGGCGAGAGCACCTCCACGAGCGCCTCCATGGTGCAGCACATGTCGGAGCTCCATGAGCAGCCGCAGCTAGCAGGGCGCATCGGCACTCCGTGCTCTCCTGCGGGCTTGGCTCCTTCTCCATCGCACCACCTCTTCTCCACTTCACGTCCCTCCTCCTTCCTGGTTCTCCACTCGGCGGAGCCTCGGGAGTTGGCGAGGCGAGGCCGAGACGAGGAGGAGAAGGAGAGGGCGGCAGCAGGAGAGGCCGACAGATTGAGGAGGAGGAGAGGAGGCGGGGATTGGGGAGACCGGGAAAGAGGAGGCAGCAGGTTGGGGGAAGAGGGTTGAGGGGGCGCGCGAGGAGGCGGGCGAGGTGGGAGAAGGGGCTCAGGGGAGGAGAGGAGGCAGCGGCAGTGGGGCCCGCGAGGATGGGATGGGGTGGGGGCGCGGTGGCGGTGGTGGTGGATGGCGTGACGGCAGGGGAAGTGGGCCGCCTACTTTGGACCAGCGGCCTCCGACCACTGACTTAGACCCAGGCGGCGAGGCGAGGGAGGGAGTGGGAGAAAGGCGCGGGAGGAGAGAGGCCTTGACAGCGGCAGAGCGTGTGAGGAGGTGGCGGCCAGATGAGCTGAGGCGAAGCCCAGTGATGGGGGCGGGGCAAGAGGTGGCCAGGACCAGCGGCCAGGGGTGTGGCTAGGGTTGACGAGGGCCCTTTTAGCAGGTGCAAAATGCCACAGTGGACATGATATTACATATGTTGCCATTACTATTCATTCCAGCGATGTTTCTTCGAGATCCGGGCCCGATCCTCGGCTCTCGATCCGGCCAGTGAAGCGCATCAAAAATCGAGATGGGCGGTCGGATCTTCTAAATCGAGAGGCTTGTGGATGCATCCTTTTCTTATTTCGGATACTCACGGACTATTAAAATCTTAAGTAAACCAAGCACTACACCTTCCTCCGACCAATATGAAGTTTTTCACTTTTCGGATGCAGGTTGGTCTTCCTATTTTGGTGCCAACACATAAATACAACCGGTTCTCTGCCTAGCCCCTCCAGCGGTGATGCATCAGCGTTGTTGGTGGGCGTGTGGAGGTGAGTCTCCGGCTCGTCTTTGGTGGATTCTTGGATATGTTCGTTGTTAAATCGTTCATGTCTCTTCACGTCGGATTCTTCCGATCTATATTACTCTTCATCAAAGGCGGTTCTTTTAGTACCTTTGGTCTGTGGGGTCTTATACGATGACTTTTTATTGTCTACCATAATAAGTTTTGTCGGCTCCGGCAAGAGAGGGCGATAACGGCGATCGCTTCGTTACCGCTTGATGTTTGTAGTCGTCACTAGGTGATTCACGGATCTGGATGTTATTTTTTTATTTTTGTGTTGATTTTTGTCACATGTGAAGATGAATAAATCGAAAATTTTCCTGAAAAAGTAAAAATACAACCCGGTTGGGTGCCTCGTGGAAACCAGGGCAGTGATTTTCTCTTTGTACGCTCAAAGGTCATGTTTGTCTCAACGTGTTTGTTAGATGGGGTGCAAAGGTTAATTTTCCAAAATGTGATATTTATGTTGCGTTTGACATTGCGGTGAATAACGGCAACCCCGTTTGCCCACTCGTTTTAGGCTGTAATTTAGCCTTCGTTTCACCCACTTTGGCATACATTTGTGGCTAAATTTCTCGACAAAATGTAAAATAAGCATGTCGACATTATCTTCCGGAGTAGAATAGGTTTTCGTTGGATAGATGGCAAACACCACTAAAATATTAGGAACATTTTATACTGAGTCAATGTAAACATTCATTAGTCGTAAACCTGGGCCCTTGTAATTTGTCCATTCCGACCTTTGAACGTGGTTAGAAGCCAGTCTAGACTTTAAGGGATATGTATTAATTCAAATTCATGTGGTCCTAGACCAATCAACCGGACGCATGGATTAGCATGTACTAGACCAGTCATCGTAGCCTATTTTTCGCCAGCTGTGGCATCTTTTCTACACTAGTAAGTATGCATTGCAACTCATATATCGTATAGTTATGAAATAGAGAAAAAATTGGATCATGGGAAGGGCGGTGGCATAAGTGTCGACGGAGGAGGATTGATTATTGCAAGCCATGCCTGCAGGTTTCCTTAGTATTTCAAGCTAATTTTACTGACTCCTTTGATTATGCTGGACTATTACGGTAAAGATTATTGGGAACTTTTTGTGTAAAATTAGTAATCAATAATTGGAAAACATGCCCGTGCTACATGGAAGAGGTAAAAGAAATTTTCAAGGTAAGACCGAAGCTTCCGTGAACTGAGCGTTGGTTATGCAAGCAGTCGAGTTAGGATCTAAGCGTGTCAGTTATGCACTCTGAAGAATGTAAATCTTTGAACTTGTCTATCAAGTTAAGGATACATGATCAACTATCGACATACTTTATAAAATCTGTCAGAACACCATCTATAATAAATATAGCGAAAAAGCAAGCACAATGTCTTAAAATATCAGACTGTGTACAAGTCAATTTTACACTAAAAGTAGAAATAGATTTTATGCACTGTAAATGACAGAATCTACCAACAAAGCTTAAAGGCACGAACGGCAATATATATATGTGAACCGAACATGACATAAACTGGCAATATAACCTCACACCACAGTTTAGAAATAAATATGATGGTACATGACATTAACATTAAAAGTAATGTTAAAGAAATTTCAAACCATCTGACAAAAATAGAGTATCACATTAACCAACAGTCTACCCTGTTTTCACTCTAGTTTAAGGAAATAAACATGGTTTTACATGACAGGGAAGACAAATGACACATGCTCCTTTTCAGTGGCCAAACAATTTCACTCCTGAAGATAAGTTTTGAAACATGCACATCTTCTTATTTGACACCTGAACAAGTCATTGGATTGCTTCTAGTATTACAGGGACCAAAGTCATGAAACATCAGTGTGAATCCCATATCACATCAATTTGGATTTTCCCTTTCATATCTGCATTGTGTAAAGTTGGATCATATTGCCTCCATTATCCAACAATTCAGCAATATTTGTTGTGCGATGCCTCCATTATCACTCTGCCCTGTCACAACAACCCACAACACATGAGAGCAGAACTGAATAATGGAAAACATCACAAAGTACTACTCCTCCGTCCATAATAAGTGTCACGGTTTTAAACTATATTTGATAAAGAAATACATGTGTGAATGAACCTTTTCAATTCCTATTTAAGCCATCAGTAAGAGGAATCATTTCGACAACTCCATAATTAAGCTATAAATTAGACAATGTTGTGCCTTAGTTTAAAATTGCGACACTTACTTTGGACGGAGGAATATTTGATAAAAAAACATTTGTGAATGAACTAACCTTTTCCATTCCTATTTGAGCCATCTATAAGAGAAATCATTTAAACAACTCCATAATTCACAGCTACAAATTAGACAATGATGTCGGTTTAGGAGTTTTGTCGGGCCATGAAGAATAATCTCAACCATGGGTCAGCAAAGTGCACAAACATGGACCTTTTGCAAGCGTGTTTGTTATATCGAGTGAGCGAACACGTTAAGCTTCTAACCAATCCGCTAGATGGTGTAGATGTCTTAGTTGCATCTTTTTTTGCAGGTGTGCTATTAAGTAGTTTCTTTAGGTATTCCTCTTTCTTCTCACCGGACAGGCAGCATACCACCCTCCACCATTGCTCGATTATTCTCCAAACCAGTACATGATTATGAATTCTGCAACAAATGGATTTTGAATCTTGATTAGCAAACAGAAATTGTTATCACGAAGAGCACTGAAGAAGGGAACATATAGCGTTAGTTAGCTGTGAGCCCCTCAGATTCAGATTTGAATAATGCTCTCATGGATGGCTTTGCAAAGTTAAAAATTTGATAGTGCACAAAAAATATCACTGGTTTTCTGAGATGGAGAACATAAAGTAGCACTTCTGAATTGAAAATCTAATGTACTGTTTGTAGCGTTATGTCAGTTTGTTAGGTAGATGTAACTTCGGCCCCAAAGTTTGTGAAAGCAAAGCACATCACAATACTACCTTTTTAATTAATCTTTTCAAACTATTATTAGTAATCACCTGCTTCCAGTTAGCACACTCCGAAACCTTTAATAATCAGTACAGCACATTCGAAAGATCTAACAATTTGAGGAGCTAACAATGACACTGACAATTCGGTTTGAATTTATTTGGTCAGTACCGCACCTTGAATTATGCTGGTGGGTCCCAGTGGATGTGATCCCGACTGCATATCTTACGTAACCGTCAAGCACTTGCCCGCTCGTCGTATAGCGCTCAGGGCTGTTGAAACATCTGGCAAAAGATCAATATACAAAATATTGGATTCAGAATGCTAAACCAATTCACAAGGGAGGCGCATAAAGCTTACGCTCAAACAAGCAGAGAGGCGGGTTAATTGATATATTGTGAGACAGGGCCGATACTGAGAATTCAGGGCCCAGGGCCCTCGAGGCTCTTAGTATAAATTTGTAGTAGTAATTAACATACGTAGGAGGCAGCGCTCGAGATCTAACAATGAGAGGGAAGAAGGTTTATTTAATAAACACACAAATAAAGCAAACACCTCAATGCATACTGAGCGAGCTGAGTAAGCATATCCAACTGTACCACTGTGACAACATTGCCAAGCAAGGCATTCAAGACCAGTTGCGTTGTCGACCTGTCTCCATAGGCTGAAGCCAACATCTTGCAGCGCGCACACCGTAGTACGTATGAACTGCGGCCTTTAAACAATAAAGCCGTGGCATATGCTACAGGAAATCAGCATGTACGAGCAGTTTAATTAAGATTGTCATCAAGTTCGGCAGCAGGCAGGCGGTAGGGATTGATGCTAAGTATGGGGCTATGCTCGTACCACAGTACCACGTACGAACCAGCTGCACCGAGCTTAATTACTGTTCCGCTTGCTGCGAAGGATTCCCATCTTAACTGGATGGAATTACGTGCGTGGTGTACGAATTTGCAGGCCCGGATCGATCGGGTGGATCCTTAGCGGGAGGTACGTCAATCTCCCGCAGCGAGCAGGCGTTTAAATGGAGCTGCGACGGGATCAGGCTTTAATTATTTGCCTGGCGTTGATCAGGCATTTTGTTCCTCGAAAATGGATTTGAGTAATTAACAGTACATGCGAAGGCATAGAGCGCTGGTAGCGACTGCGTGGAGGCGTGCTCGTACCTGTCGTGGCTCGTAGCACTGCAGGCCACGTCGCCGTTGTTCCTCGGGGACGAGAAGACGGGAGAGTCAAACCAAGTCGAGTCGTCGAAGGCAGCGAACCTCAAACGATGAATGAAAAGAAGAAGTGACGGAAGTTAAGAACAATCGGAATCAAGGTCAGGGTTTGATTGATCCAGTGATCGGAACAAACAGGAAGCGAGCGATTTGGTTTCCATGTTATTCTCTGCCTACATCACGAACATGGCCATGCCTTTTCTTTTTCCTTCTATGTATGCAGTACACAAGGCTGAGTTTCAAAAAAAATGATGGGCAGATCAGTAATTGTGCTAATTGATATTTTCCTTCTATATATGACATACAAGGCTGAGTTTCAAAAAAAATGATGGCATAGATCATGGTAATTTTTGCTAATTGATATGATTAAAATAGGCCCAGATTGGAGGAGATGCGTAGTAATTATTAAGTAATTATGATGGCATAGATCATGGTAATTATTGCTAATTATTATGGTAAATTATGTGATACAACATTAAGGCAATCTGGTCCATTGAGAGATGGAGGATGTGTGGCTGAGATGTAATGTTTCTGCACAACTCCATTAATAGTAGTAGAGATTTTGTTTGTTTTGGGTTCTATTGTGAAGTACTGAATCTGAGATCTTGTTTCCATACTTTTACTTAATAATTAGGCTGCAGGCATCACTCTGATGAGAGGCAGGGGCTTTCCTCCTTTTCAAAAAATAAATAAATAAATACTCCCTCTATTTCTAAATATAAGTCTTTGTAGAGATTTCACATTAGACTACATACTAAGCAAAAGGAGAATCTACACTCTAAAATGCATTTATATATCCATATATGGTTTATAGTAGAATCTCTACCTTTAGGAGCAGGAAACGATAACTATTAATTCAAACATCAGTAGTACTACTAGCTATACCAGCGCAGCTCTTATTCGTGGTAAGTTTTTCCATGTTGCTAATGAAATTTGCGATGTTGTGTGAGGTGTTGCTTAGTTGCCATTTTTTTCAATCGGTTGTGATTCAATGTAGATCATATGTGTATCAAATTGTATAGTATTCACAAGGCAGTAATGATGCACTGCTAATAAATTGCCTTGATATTTTCAGTTCTAAAATACCTCTTCCCAGTTCCCACATAACATCATCAAAATATACTCATTTATTACAGTTTGCACTGAAAAGAAAAAAGAAGTTGAACAAATAGAACTACTGTCAAATCTGAAGTTAATTCCAGCTAGGTTTTTTTCCTGGTTTTGTAATTTTTTTCAAAATTCACAAACTTTTTCAAACTCGTGATTTATTTTTGAAATGATGATTTTTTTGAAAATCAGGAGCAATTTTCAAAATTGTGATTAATTGTCAAATTAGAATGTTTTTCAATTCATGAACATATTTATAAAAATCCAAGCGTTTTTCATATTAGTGAACTTTTCTCAAACAATTAGTGAATGTTTTTCAAACCCACAATTTTTCAAATTCCAAAACTTTTCTTTAAAATCCCTGAAGTTCTTTTAATTTAATAGAAAAAATCATTATTTTTCAAATCTATGAATATTTTCAAATTTTATGATTTTTTAATCCTGATTTTCTCTCAAAAGTCAATGATTGAGGTGAGCGGTCAGCAGTCAATGGCCGACCGCTCAAAGCGTCAAACGAGCTTGGGGCGATCCAAGCGGAAAGCTACTTTCGTTGGTAGGCTGGGTCCCACTTGGCATCCGCTGGTGCCACTTTAGATTTTGGGTGTAGCGCCAATTAGGAGGTCTTAAACTTAAACTACCTTGTTGGAATCGACCCATAGAATTTCTACTCTTATATTAAGATCGACACATTAAAACCACTCATGGTTTATATCATTCTAGTGTGGCCTCATGTAGAGTTGGTGCCTGTGATGAGGTGACTGAGATTTTGCAAACTCTTGCATACAATCTTGTGCTAGTTTAGCATCGGTGGATGAGATCTTTGGATCTTTGGTTTGTGAGCGTTGAGGACATGTGCAATGGTATGTTGTCCATAAAAATTGTTCCATGCCTTTGCCATGATCTTATTAGTTTGTCTTGTAAACTAATTTTGTCAGCATTTATTTGTTGGCGGGTCATGTTGAACTTCCATTGTTTGGTGCAGGCTCGTGCTTGTGCTGAAAATAGGCTCCTCTTCCTGATAGCTTGAAGCCATAATAACTATGCTCATTGATGATGACCATAGCTAATTCAGAGTGATGACATACATTTCCCATATGACATGTTACATGGAGGAGAAACTGCAGAAAATTGTGAAACATGAAGGCAAATCCACATATGCTATGCATATATGCAGTGGTTTAGTGGTATGACTCCTTGAGAATGTGCATGCTGACACAAATTGTTATTTCTGCATGCATCACGCTTCAGAGTCAATCTCATGGGCTAACTAATCCATTCGTGTTGCAAAGGAAAAGCGAAAGAAAGAATGTTCAATTAGTGGGATATGTTCACAGGTGGATATAAGTTCGTCAGTATTACGTTTCATAAAATAAATAAATAATGTTAAAACCCAAATAGATAAAATAATCCACTCTTACGGCTCTTGATATTGGTAACTTGCCATAATATGAAATCATACTAAAGTGCTACTCGTACATCGACTATAGTTTATATCAAGCATGCAAGTATTGGTAGTGTTAATTCTGAGAAAAGGATGGGAGCAACACTATGCACCTTCAATTTGCGTGCTTGTGCAGAAACCATCGAAGGAAGCTCTATTTATTACAGCCTCTTTGCCACTGCTCTTGGCCATATGCAAGTATTGTTGAGGCATGTTCGCAACATTTATTATGCCATCTGACATAGAATGATTGCAAAATTATGGAGCAAGGGAATATCTAATTACCTTTCATAACACAATCTTAATCCAGGTCGAAAGAAGAGAACATTCAATGAGTAATTTTGATTGCAATTCATGTCTAGATTTACTCCACTCATTAGAATTTAAAGTGCAATTGTTAGCGAGAGAGGAAATTATAGCCTTATCAAGTTGCTCAAGATCGGCACATATAGGGTAGAGTGATTAGGGTTGTAATTGAACCAAATTATAGCAAAAGCGAATTTGATGTGGTTGATCTCGTGCGAAAAATTGTTCTCCGGCCTTTCCTTCGTCGTGATGCTCAACGTCTCGACAGCAGACTCATAGGAGAAATCTGCATACAGGTTCAACCACGCTGCCTCGGAGCCGATGCGTGGTAGCCGGAGAACCACTGCGATTGTGCCCATTATCTTGGTGAGCACCTCGATGGAAAGCTAAAGCGGCCGTCATGATAAAGGCGAGGCGTGCTTGTTCGAGAGGTTTTTGGTCCCTAAAGACTTATGCCGCTTAGAGCCGGGTGTGGAGCCAAAGGCGTGGATAGCGCCCGAACTCGGTCTTCCGAATACTAGGGCCGCTTGAAATAAAATTATAGAATTCTATGGCTAAGTGAGAGTGTTCAAGCATTATAAGTCCGGTTGCCTTGTTACGTTGTGTTGGCGCCTCCTAGATGGACCCAAGAATGGGAACAAGAGTGCTCATTTATCGAACACCCACACTTTTCGTGGCATGAAATTTAAATAGCGACTTGCCATCTCTCAAATTTGATAAGCGGCCATACGGAAGGTAATATTTTAAATTAACAAGCGTTGCTTAAGCGCATATGAACAAGTTTTCGTACTGAGGATAACAAATCACGAGTTTATTCAAAATTACATCTTTGGAGCACTCATCCGCTATTAGTGGGCACCCTTGAGGAGGCCCTCATAGTACATTTCGGGCGTCACGATGCTCATGGCCCTTGGTGCCCGTCGTCCTAAGCTTCTCGCATCCAGCTTGCCCAGTGCACTTTAGCACGGGCAGGGCCAACGGACACCTTCAATGCACGGGGCCAGGCAGTGACTTCAATCCGTGGACGGGCATCCACCGGCCTTGCACTGCCGAAGTAGCTCCGGCATGGCCTCCAGCTGACCAGCAGCTATAAGGCCCTTCATGGCCTGTTCGGCGACCTTGGAGCTCGACCAGCTGCCAATTGGTCGCAAGGGCACCGGATGTCCGGCCTCGACATCTTGAGACGAACACCTTCTCCGTGAGCTCCTCTCTGGCGCGGTAGAATCACGGCAGACATCGGACACACTCAGGGCCGTCTGCGAATGCTCTGGAGAGCTCGAATCCGGGTAAGTAATAGGTAATTGACTTTTACATTCTTGCTTTGCATAAAGAATGCCTTACCACCGCTATCTTCTTTAGTGCTTCAATTTCTTGGAGGCTTTTGGGCCTCGGCCTTAGCAACTTTGGCACTCAAGAGCGAGGCAAGCTCGGACTCTCGGGTCTTGAGTCACGCTCCAAACTCTCGTGTTTTCCACGAGCTTGGAGCTCTTGCTTCTGTAGCATTTCTCCCCTTCTCTCGCTCGCGTTCGCATGACCACTTTGTTTTGACCGGACACGCTTCCTTGAGGATCGCCACCTCGTTCGTGGCCCTGATTACCAAGTTATTCTGTTATTTTTTGCAGCAAAACCTTTTCTATAAGGTATTTCTTTAATAAGGTATTACTTACCTTCCTTGTCCTCGGCTGCTTCTTGGCTTGTCAAGCTCGTTCTCGGACCTCGAGGTTCTTCTTCAATGCATTGACCTCCATGATCGGTCTTGTGAGAGTCGGCGGTAGACACTGCATTCCCATATTGACATACTTATGTTAGACTCCTGCGTATATCTTTTTAGATCCTTAGTCCGCTTTTCTTTCGAACACGAACTAAGCATCAGGGCCTCTTGTCTGTCTTGGTTATATTTTACATATTCTAAACTTACCTCAAAGCTTTGTTAGAAGGCTGAGTACAGACCAGTCGATCCGCTCTTGGCGGGTGGCTATCCGAATCACCGCACTCATAGCAGTCGGTGCTCCTCCTAATGGGCAGCATTAAGCGCCTCGATGCTTGCTCCGGTGCCCTCGGTTGGGCGGAGACACCGGCGTCTTACCTTCTTCGAAGGTGCGCTGCCAGGACTCGGAACCACTGAGTTCCGCATGGAGCCGGACAAGGTGACCTAGAGCCTGAGGGTCTTGCCCAGCAGCGCTGGAGTCGGGAGGTTGCCTTGTGGCACCTCTGCGCTACTCCTCTTGAGAAAGCCCCTTTTGGGGGCTTGGCAGCGTCGTCGCGGCGTGAAAGCGAGGCGGTCAGGCAGTACTCTCCATTTCCAGCAGCCGGGGACCCGCTCGATGAATCGGCGAACTTCGCCTGGGGCGGGCTGCAGTTGTTCGACATTAGAGAACACTGCAATAATAAGCCATGGGTATCCGGACACTTACGATCTCGCCGAGGCTTGGCCCTTGTGGCCAATCCTCCTCGTCGTCGTCGGCGTTGGTGGAGAAGTCCGGAGGATGGTTCTTCCCTTGGACCCTCGGCCTCCCGATTAGGCGGCCTTCCTTTCTCTTCTCCTCCCGCTGAGGAGGAGCTTCTTCTTCTTCCTCCTGCGTCTTCGGGAGAAGATTACGCCCGAATCGCGGCACTGGCGTCGGGAGCTCCTTGAGTTCCGTGGCCTCCTTCTTAGCCTTCTTCTCGGCACCGTGCGGCCGCCGAACCCGGCCCGTCAATCAGGCGTCCTCACGATCTTCCGGCAAAAGGCCGGGCGAGTTAATCTGTCGGGGCGTCTTGACGATCTGTCGATTAAAATTTTAGATCCCGTAGAGTCAATCTATGAAAAAGAGTCCGTAAAGGATAAAATAACTTATCTGCTTGGCGCGCGCGGTATATCCGCGATCTTTGTTAGCGGATGTTGAGAACCAGCGCCTGAACACACCTTCCGGGCATCTTAAATGCGTAGTGTGAAAGCGGCTCAAGTTGATCTTTGTGCGGGATCGAACTCCACAAGTTAAAGACCCGTTGTTGGCATGGGAGAATCCGTGGATGAGCATCACGGATTCGTCGACAGCTGAAATTCTTGTCCACAGGTTTGGACACATGTTTGGGTCCGGATAGCTCTTCGATTCCCACCCTTTATAGTCTCCACAAAGCGCCCTCGGCCATAGGACCAGCCATCTGCCACCCATAAGCGCCTCGCGCTCCAGCAGCGGCCGCCCTCTACAACCGGCGGACGTTGAAGATCTTCACCATAAGCGAAGTGGGGCTGGATGCAAAGGAAGGCCTCGCACCACGACGATGCGTCGAGATGTTGAGGATGAAATTGGGGCCAGTCATGGAAGTCCGGCGTGTGAAGTATGAGCCCCCGGACAAATGGGTGAAGTGGAAAACGTCCAGCGGAGGAAGTGGGGAAAACTACCCTCTCTCATGGGCAGGGGGTTGGAATAAGCTGCCCGCCGGGCAGCGTGTGTAATGTCGCGGACAAGTATCCGGCCTCCCGCGATCTTGATGTGCCCCTCGTGGCGGAGGCCCATCCACCTCCGCTCGACATGGTTGGAGAAGGTTGAGGTGGGATGTGCGGACTTAGTGCTGAGCTCGAGTCTGTGAAATGGATAAGCAAAGGAGGAAGAAGGCGTGGGTGAAAAGGTGGATCCTTATCCCTTATATGAATGAAGACTGACGCTCGTCCACCACTGGTAAAACTAGCTTATTTCCCAAAGCGCCGTAATCAATGGCGCGGATGGGTTCTACGTCCGTATTGATGAGAATCCGGAATAAGGGGCACGATCTATGCTTTGATAAGGCGTGCCAAGAAACGCCTCGCTAAACACGGCGAGGTGGAACAAGAAAAAAGCGATTCATATAAAGGTTGGCCATGGTGTGATGTCACGCCCGCGGAATCGTCGGCAGATCTGTGCAAAAATTATTCTCTCTCGGTGTTATGTGGAACTTGTTTTGCGAGCGGACACTATCCTTTAAAACCTTCTATGAAGTATTAGGAGAACCGCCTTACAATGCAAAGAAGACAATATCAGCGCGGACTCGTAATCGTCATTGAAGCTGGTTGAGGAGCTCTTGAGGAGTCTGGACTAGGGGTGTCGGGATAGCGGACTATTGTCACGACGGACTCCAAGACTATGAAGATACAAGATTGAAGACTTCGTCCGTTGTAGGATGGGACTTTCCTTGGCGTGGAAGGCAAGCTTGGCGATCTCGGATATGTAGATCTCCTACCATTGTAACCGACTACATGTATAACCTATCCGGTGTCTATATAAACCGGAGGGTTTTAGTCCGTGGGGCGAACAACAATCATACCATAGGCTAGCTTCTAGGGTTTAGCCTCTTTGATCTCGTGGTAGATCTACTCTTGTACTACCCATATCATCAATATTAATCAAGCGGGGTAGGGTTTTACCTCCATCGAGAGGCGAACACGGTAAAAACATCGTGTCCCTTGTCTCTGTTACCATCCGCCTAGGCCTTGCAGTTCGGACCCCCTACCGAGATCCGCGGTTTTGACACACACACATGCGTTTAAACTCTTTGAATATCATCCTTTGCTCCTCTCATGGTTTCCATCCCACCAATCGCATGACCTGAATTGTCATAAAGGAATATTCAGATAGGATGGTAGATTAAGGCCTCAAAAGCAGGATCAATTGGCATGTGAACAGCACATCTTAAATTGTACTTAATTATTTTTTGCAATAAAAACATGGAGCTGGGCCCATATACACCCGAAGCTCAGCTTGTTTTGTGAAAAAGGCAAAATAGTTACTTATGTGCCCTAACGGACCACAAATAAAAGCAGCCTCTCTACATGCCAATAGTTCCAAGAAAAAAAGCAAATTTAAATGCAGATAGTATAGCACCTCGGTTTGTACAATTGCAATACACAATTGACAATCCCGATTCTTCTTCTTCTCTTCATCCTTGGATATGTACCGTCATATTTGAAAACTAATATATTAGCAAATTTAAATGTGATGGCGAAGAAAGTAACAGGAAAACAGAGAGCACATCCACAAGATTTCTTACAGTCCAGGAACGCAAAAGCAGAGAAAAGCATGGCCCATCAAGGGTCTACAGCAAACAAGTAAACATCAGCGGCTTTGCCTATCTGGCTAAACAATTTTCTTTGTTCTTTTCTTTTGCTCAATTTTGTAAAGAACAATCAATTAAAAAATAAGTCCCAACATAAAGTACACTTACAAAAAGAACTCAACCATACTGAAATAGTTCCAAAACAACAACAAAGAATATGTGATGGCATGCTTTGGCTAATGCAAGGAAAATGAGTTTCAGTTTGATGTGGATGTCTCATGGAGTAGCACAATCACTGGGGAGTTTTTGTGTGATTCTTCAGCATGCTCTTGAAGGCGATCCTAAGAAACCAATATGAATAACTTCCAAGTACATATCATGATAAGTAAATGAGATATAGACATGAGCTACCTCAGGTGATGGTGCATTTGGCATTGTCGTAAGTCATCCGAAAGCAGCATTGGTGCATTATAGCACATGGTTCCTAACCAAGACAGAAAATAATAGCAAACATAAACCCATCCGACAACAGCAAACATAAACCCATCCGACAACAGCAATGGAGAGACTTATGTATCCAGTAAGGCAATGGACAGGGCTGGTTCATAATCTATACATACACACAAGCTTAGATTTCAGTGTAAGCTACAAACAAGGAAGTAAATCATTGTGCAATGTTAAAATTAGATAGAGAGAAGGGAAAGATTGATTAGTAAATATATATATAGCTGCACACAAATTTAATTGGATTGTTGGCTGAACAATTTCTCTAATGTACATCTTTAAAAATACATTACAGTAACCTGGCCTAAAACTTAGATTCTGTATGATGTTGCTTTGTTCATTAGTGAACTTTTGGGATGCTTGCCTGAATAAATTGGGATTGCATAGGACCATAAGTATGCAGTTCTTGAGAGCTAAAATTGATCCATAATTCCATGTCTCTGGATGCAACAATTCAGCTTAGACATTCAATTGTAGTCAGGTTCAGGTTCAGTCTATTTCATATAGTTGGCAAAAGCAAGTGGAAGGCCTCCACCCTAAGGAACTACTTGTTTGCATGTGCTCTGACTAAACTGAACAAGATCGCTTGTATCTCTGAATGTGACTACACTCTTATTTTTGCATAACAATTTTGTGACATCCATACACAAACATACATGTAGGCCAATAACCAAGCCTGATCACCATAAGCGCTGACAGATGCAATTGCATTGACACAAACTGGAGCCCGCATAATTATCAAAAGTACCACGTGTGTATGGCAAAGCTTGAGAACATCCATTTCCCGCTGAGAGCATGAGCAGATCCATGTCCGAGCCTCCATCGTTGTAATCTGGTATCCCATTCTCATCCTTGTCTGACCTTTGTCCTCCCAAAATCAAATTGTCCTGAACCAAAACAGAAGAATTCGATTCATTTACTTTTAGCAACATGTAACAGAAAGCCTACTAAATCTTCCTTTGGTGGAATCTGAACTTTCATCTACCCAGAAAGGAACAACTTTGCACAATAAAGAACACAGGCGTCAAGGACTAATATAAATGAAGTGAGATCTTACGTTCCAAAAGTAAGTGAAATTAACATGTCATACATATCTGCTCCTTGGTATAAGTAACTACTCCTACTTAATGCTCAACAGTACAGTCTTAGAAAAATGAAGGAAAAGGGAATAAGTTTAGAACTGAAGTATGCTTGAAGCCCAACAGTACACTATGTCTGAAGCCAGCAATCCAATGACCCTGCATAAGAAATAATTATTGAATATTTTTCTGACCTGATGCAGGGTCATGGGATTGTGGTGAATGAAAAGACAGCGCAAGGTAGTTGCTCGTTGTATAAAATACACATCAAGAAAAGTCAATCCTCATACTTCTACAATGACAGGGGCAAATCAAAATGGATAGAAAAATTAGTACAATTCTAGAATCTGGAATGCAAATTGCTTCTTCAAACAACTGGGCTTATTAACTTAATTATACACAGTCACACTTGCTCAGAGATTAGATAAATCACAGATGTAAGAAATATAAAGAGGCTGGACATTAAATAAAACAGGAATGTGAGAAATATGAAGTGCAGGTTTCTTTACACCTCATACTTCTCATTTGTAGTGCACAAGTCATCGGATGGTTCAAAGGAGGATATAATACAAAAGCAAAACAGGAATATAAGGTGCAGGTTTCTGTACACCTCACACTTATCATTTGTAGTGCACAAGTCATTGGATGGTTCAAGGAGGATGAAATACAAAAGCAAGACAGGAATATAAGGTGCAGGTTTCTGTACACCTCACACTTATCATTTGTAGTGCACAAGTCATTGGATGGTTCAAGGAGGATGAAATACAAAAGCAAGACAGGTTTAGGTAAAACATTCAAGTGTGATTATTAATGTATCATCACACACTACAAAATATAATTATTGACTCGATAGCCGTACCTACCTGGCATATTAAGAACAACCTCAAATTCTGAAGAAATGAGGCATCATCAGGGGTAAGTATGCCAATGATCATATCCTCACAATTGATCTGGACTTTTCTTTTTCCAACTAAACCTATAACTTTGTGTTATCTATCAGATACGAGAGGTAATAAGACAACACCAAAGTATCTCTTCTTGAATTCCATTCTCGGTAGTAACAATCTGTGAGAGAGAAACCATGTCATTTATATTTCCTTTAAGTATGAAAATACTGCAGTACTGTGAGGAAAAATTCACAGAACCTGGTGCTCACCTAGGACTTAAAAACATCTATTGCTCTCAACATGTCGCACCATTCCAAAAATCTTCCTCTCTACAGCAAAACAAAGGAAACCACCAAACTGAGTATTGCATCAACCATGAAACAACAATCTAGAAAGGTAATGGAATTGAGGACATGCCCTACGAAGCTCCCATTTGAACAATTAAACCAGCAGCTGCAAATTGTACATTATTAGGCCCTGCTTCCTGCAAGCAATTCATCAAGCACTCCATGAGCACAAAAAATGTTTCATTAGGAGAGAGATGGAAAAGAGTGATGGAGGGATAAGCATACCTGCAGCAGAGCCCGCTGTCACCATTGGTGTAGGAACCTCCTCGACATCAAACCCTAGAAATGAAATATAATGAAATTAATCAAGAGAGGAAGGAATCAGAACAAGGATCTCACATGGGGAGGCAGAAGGCGGCGTTGTGCTCTAACGGATGGGGCTGGTAGGAGGCCGAGACGAGGTCCTCATCGGTGAGCTGGAAAAGTTGGAGACAAGTAGGATGGTTCCAGATGCGGATCGAGGTGGTTCCGAAGGCGAGAGCACCTCCACGAGCGCCTCCATGGTGCAGCACATGTCGGAGCTCCATGAGCAGCCGCAGCTAGCAGGGCGCATCGGCACTCCGTGCTCTCCTGCGGGCTTGGCTCCTTCTCCATCGCACCACCTCTTCTCCACTTCACGTCCCTCCTCCTTCCTGGTTCTCCACTCGGCGGGCGTCGGGAGATGGCGAGGCGAGGCCGAGACGAGGAGGAGAAGGAGAGGGCGGCAGCAGGAGAGGCCGACAGATTGAGGAGAAGGAGAGGAGGCGGGGATTGGGGAGACCGGGAAAGAGGAGGCAGCAGGTTGGGGGAAGAGGGTTGAGGGGGCGCGCGAGGAGGCGGGCGAGGTGGGAGAAGGGGCTCAGGGGAGGAGAGGAGGCAGCGGCAGTGGGGCCCGCGAGGATGGGATGGGGTGGGGGCGCGGTGGCGGTGGTGGTGGATGGCGTGACGGCAGGGGAAGTGGGCCGCCTACTTTGGACCAGCGGCCTCCGACCACTGACTTAGACCCAGGCGGCGAGGCGAGGGAGGGAGTGGGAGAAAGGCGCGGGAGGAGAGAGGCCTTGACAGCGGCAGAGCGTGTGAGGAGGTGGCGGCCAGATGAGCTGAGGCGAAGCCCAGTGATGGGGGCGGGGCAAGAGGTGGCCAGGACCAGCGGCCAGGGGTGTGGCTAGGGTTGACGAGGGCCCTTTTAGCAGGTGCAAAATGCCACAGTGGACATGATATTACATATGTTGCCATTACTATTCATTCCAGCGATGTTTCTTCGAGATCCGGGCCCGATCCTCGGCTCTCGATCCGGCCAGTGAAGCGCATCAAAAATCGAGATGGGCGGTCGGATCTTCTAAATCGAGAGGCTTGTGGATGCATCCTTTTCTTATTTCGGATACTCACGGACTATTAAAATCTTAAGTAAACCAAGCACTACACCTTCCTCCGACCAATATGAAGTTTTTCACTTTTCGGATGCAGGTTGGTCTTCCTATTTTGGTGCCAACACATAAATACAACCGGTTCTCTGCCTAGCCCCTCCAGCGGTGATGCATCAGCGTTGTTGGTGGGCGTGTGGAGGTGAGTCTCCGGCTCGTCTTTGGTGGATTCTTGGATATGTTCGTTGTTAAATCGTTCATGTCTCTTCACGTCGGATTCTTCCGATCTATATTACTCTTCATCAAAGGCGGTTCTTTTAGTACCTTTGGTCTGTGGGGTCTTATACGATGACTTTTTATTGTCTACCATAATAAGTTTTGTCGGCTCCGGCAAGAGAGGGCGATAACGGCGATCGCTTCGTTACCGCTTGATGTTTGTAGTCGTCACTAGGTGATTCACGGATCTGGATGTTATTTTTTTATTTTTGTGTTGATTTTTGTCACATGTGAAGATGAATAAATCGAAAATTTTCCTGAAAAAGTAAAAATACAACCCGGTTGGGTGCCTCGTGGAAACCAGGGCAGTGATTTTCTCTTTGTACGCTCAAAGGTCATGTTTGTCTCAACGTGTTTGTTAGATGGGGTGCAAAGGTTAATTTTCCAAAATGTGATATTTATGTTGCGTTTGACATTGCGGTGAATAACGGCAACCCCGTTTGCCCACTCGTTTTAGGCTGTAATTTAGCCTTCGTTTCACCCACTTTGGCATACATTTGTGGCTAAATTTCTCGACAAAATGTAAAATAAGCATGTCGACATTATCTTCCGGAGTAGAATAGGTTTTCGTTGGATAGATGGCAAACACCACTAAAATATTAGGAACATTTTATACTGAGTCAATGTAAACATTCATTAGTCGTAAACCTGGGCCCTTGTAATTTGTCCATTCCGACCTTTGAACGTGGTTAGAAGCCAGTCTAGACTTTAAGGGATATGTATTAATTCAAATTCATGTGGTCCTAGACCAATCAACCGGACGCATGGATTAGCATGTACTAGACCAGTCATCGTAGCCTATTTTTCGCCAGCTGTGGCATCTTTTCTACACTAGTAAGTATGCATTGCAACTCATATATCGTATAGTTATGAAATAGAGAAAAAATTGGATCATGGGAAGGGCGGTGGCATAAGTGTCGACGGAGGAGGATTGATTATTGCAAGCCATGCCTGCAGGTTTCCTTAGTATTTCAAGCTAATTTTACTGACTCCTTTGATTATGCTGGACTATTACGGTAAAGATTATTGGGAACTTTTTGTGTAAAATTAGTAATCAATAATTGGAAAACATGCCCGTGCTACATGGAAGAGGTAAAAGAAATTTTCAAGGTAAGACCGAAGCTTCCGTGAACTGAGCGTTGGTTATGCAAGCAGTCGAGTTAGGATCTAAGCGTGTCAGTTATGCACTCTGAAGAATGTAAATCTTTGAACTTGTCTATCAAGTTAAGGATACATGATCAACTATCGACATACTTTATAAAATCTGTCAGAACACCATCTATAATAAATATAGCGAAAAAGCAAGCACAATGTCTTAAAATATCAGACTGTGTACAAGTCAATTTTACACTAAAAGTAGAAATAGATTTTATGCACTGTAAATGACAGAATCTACCAACAAAGCTTAAAGGCACGAACGGCAATATATATATGTGAACCGAACATGACATAAACTGGCAATATAACCTCACACCACAGTTTAGAAATAAATATGATGGTACATGACATTAACATTAAAAGTAATGTTAAAGAAATTTCAAACCATCTGACAAAAATAGAGTATCACATTAACCAACAGTCTACCCTGTTTTCACTCTAGTTTAAGGAAATAAACATGGTTTTACATGACAGGGAAGACAAATGACACATGCTCCTTTTCAGTGGCCAAACAATTTCACTCCTGAAGATAAGTTTTGAAACATGCACATCTTCTTATTTGACACCTGAACAAGTCATTGGATTGCTTCTAGTATTACAGGGACCAAAGTCATGAAACATCAGTGTGAATCCCATATCACATCAATTTGGATTTTCCCTTTCATATCTGCATTGTGTAAAGTTGGATCATATTGCCTCCATTATCCAACAATTCAGCAATATTTGTTGTGCGATGCCTCCATTATCACTCTGCCCTGTCACAACAACCCACAACACATGAGAGCAGAACTGAATAATGGAAAACATCACAAAGTACTACTCCTCCGTCCATAATAAGTGTCACGGTTTTAAACTATATTTGATAAAGAAATACATGTGTGAATGAACCTTTTCAATTCCTATTTAAGCCATCAGTAAGAGGAATCATTTCGACAACTCCATAATTAAGCTATAAATTAGACAATGTTGTGCCTTAGTTTAAAATTGCGACACTTACTTTGGACGGAGGAATATTTGATAAAAAAACATTTGTGAATGAACTAACCTTTTCCATTCCTATTTGAGCCATCTATAAGAGAAATCATTTAAACAACTCCATAATTCACAGCTACAAATTAGACAATGATGTCGGTTTAGGAGTTTTGTCGGGCCATGAAGAATAATCTCAACCATGGGTCAGCAAAGTGCACAAACATGGACCTTTTGCAAGCGTGTTTGTTATATCGAGTGAGCGAACACGTTAAGCTTCTAACCAATCCGCTAGATGGTGTAGATGTCTTAGTTGCATCTTTTTTTGCAGGTGTGCTATTAAGTAGTTTCTTTAGGTATTCCTCTTTCTTCTCACCGGACAGGCAGCATACCACCCTCCACCATTGCTCGATTATTCTCCAAACCAGTACATGATTATGAATTCTGCAACAAATGGATTTTGAATCTTGATTAGCAAACAGAAATTGTTATCACGAAGAGCACTGAAGAAGGGAACATATAGCGTTAGTTAGCTGTGAGCCCCTCAGATTCAGATTTGAATAATGCTCTCATGGATGGCTTTGCAAAGTTAAAAATTTGATAGTGCACAAAAAATATCACTGGTTTTCTGAGATGGAGAACATAAAGTAGCACTTCTGAATTGAAAATCTAATGTACTGTTTGTAGCGTTATGTCAGTTTGTTAGGTAGATGTAACTTCGGCCCCAAAGTTTGTGAAAGCAAAGCACATCACAATACTACCTTTTTAATTAATCTTTTCAAACTATTATTAGTAATCACCTGCTTCCAGTTAGCACACTCCGAAACCTTTAATAATCAGTACAGCACATTCGAAAGATCTAACAATTTGAGGAGCTAACAATGACACTGACAATTCGGTTTGAATTTATTTGGTCAGTACCGCACCTTGAATTATGCTGGTGGGTCCCAGTGGATGTGATCCCGACTGCATATCTTACGTAACCGTCAAGCACTTGCCCGCTCGTCGTATAGCGCTCAGGGCTGTTGAAACATCTGGCAAAAGATCAATATACAAAATATTGGATTCAGAATGCTAAACCAATTCACAAGGGAGGCGCATAAAGCTTACGCTCAAACAAGCAGAGAGGCGGGTTAATTGATATATTGTGAGACAGGGCCGATACTGAGAATTCAGGGCCCAGGGCCCTCGAGGCTCTTAGTATAAATTTGTAGTAGTAATTAACATACGTAGGAGGCAGCGCTCGAGATCTAACAATGAGAGGGAAGAAGGTTTATTTAATAAACACACAAATAAAGCAAACACCTCAATGCATACTGAGCGAGCTGAGTAAGCATATCCAACTGTACCACTGTGACAACATTGCCAAGCAAGGCATTCAAGACCAGTTGCGTTGTCGACCTGTCTCCATAGGCTGAAGCCAACATCTTGCAGCGCGCACACCGTAGTACGTATGAACTGCGGCCTTTAAACAATAAAGCCGTGGCATATGCTACAGGAAATCAGCATGTACGAGCAGTTTAATTAAGATTGTCATCAAGTTCGGCAGCAGGCAGGCGGTAGGGATTGATGCTAAGTATGGGGCTATGCTCGTACCACAGTACCACGTACGAACCAGCTGCACCGAGCTTAATTACTGTTCCGCTTGCTGCGAAGGATTCCCATCTTAACTGGATGGAATTACGTGCGTGGTGTACGAATTTGCAGGCCCGGATCGATCGGGTGGATCCTTAGCGGGAGGTACGTCAATCTCCCGCAGCGAGCAGGCGTTTAAATGGAGCTGCGACGGGATCAGGCTTTAATTATTTGCCTGGCGTTGATCAGGCATTTTGTTCCTCGAAAATGGATTTGAGTAATTAACAGTACATGCGAAGGCATAGAGCGCTGGTAGCGACTGCGTGGAGGCGTGCTCGTACCTGTCGTGGCTCGTAGCACTGCAGGCCACGTCGCCGTTGTTCCTCGGGGACGAGAAGACGGGAGAGTCAAACCAAGTCGAGTCGTCGAAGGCAGCGAACCTCAAACGATGAATGAAAAGAAGAAGTGACGGAAGTTAAGAACAATCGGAATCAAGGTCAGGGTTTGATTGATCCAGTGATCGGAACAAACAGGAAGCGAGCGATTTGGTTTCCATGTTATTCTCTGCCTACATCACGAACATGGCCATGCCTTTTCTTTTTCCTTCTATGTATGCAGTACACAAGGCTGAGTTTCAAAAAAAATGATGGGCAGATCAGTAATTGTGCTAATTGATATTTTCCTTCTATATATGACATACAAGGCTGAGTTTCAAAAAAAATGATGGCATAGATCATGGTAATTTTTGCTAATTGATATGATTAAAATAGGCCCAGATTGGAGGAGATGCGTAGTAATTATTAAGTAATTATGATGGCATAGATCATGGTAATTATTGCTAATTATTATGGTAAATTATGTGATACAACATTAAGGCAATCTGGTCCATTGAGAGATGGAGGATGTGTGGCTGAGATGTAATGTTTCTGCACAACTCCATTAATAGTAGTAGAGATTTTGTTTGTTTTGGGTTCTATTGTGAAGTACTGAATCTGAGATCTTGTTTCCATACTTTTACTTAATAATTAGGCTGCAGGCATCACTCTGATGAGAGGCAGGGGCTTTCCTCCTTTTCAAAAAATAAATAAATAAATACTCCCTCTATTTCTAAATATAAGTCTTTGTAGAGATTTCACATTAGACTACATACTAAGCAAAAGGAGAATCTACACTCTAAAATGCATTTATATATCCATATATGGTTTATAGTAGAATCTCTACCTTTAGGAGCAGGAAACGATAACTATTAATTCAAACATCAGTAGTACTACTAGCTATACCAGCGCAGCTCTTATTCGTGGTAAGTTTTTTCATGTTGCTAATGGAATTTGCGATGTTGTGTGAGGTGTTGCTGAGTTGCCATTTATTCAATGGTTGTGATTCAATGTAGATCGTATGTGTATCAAATTGTATAGTATTAATAAGGCAGTAATGATGCACTGCTAATAAGTTGCCTTGATATTTTCAGTTGTAAAATACCTCTTCCCACATAACATCGTCAAAATATACTCATTTATTACAGTTTACACTGAAAAGAAAAAAGAAGTTGAACAAATAGAACTATTGTCAAATCTGATGTTAATTCCAGCTAGTTTTTCCTGGTTTGTATTTTTCAAAATTCACAAACTTTTTCAAACTTCATGATTTATTTTTGAAATCATGATTTTTTTCAAAACCAGGATCAATTTTCAAATTTGTGATTAATTGTCAAATTAGAATGTTTTTCAATTCATGAACATATTTATAAAAATCCAAGCGTTTTTCATATTAGTGAACTTTTCTCAAACAATTAGTGAATGTTTTTCAAACCCACAATTTTTCAAATTCCAAAACTTTTCTTTAAAATCCCTGAAGTTCTTTTAATTTAATAGAAAAAATCATTATTTTTCAAATCTATGAATATTTTCAAATTTTATGATTTTTTAATCCTGATTTTCTCTCAAAAGTCAATGATTGAGGTGAGCGGTCAGCAGTCAATGGCCGACCGCTCAAAGCGTCAAACGAGCTTGGGGCGATCCAAGCGGAAAGCTACTTTCGTTGGTAGGCTGGGTCCCACTTGGCATCCGCTGGTGCCACTTTAGATTTTGGGTGTAGCGCCAATTAGGAGGTCTTAAACTTAAACTACCTTGTTGGAATCGACCCATAGAATTTCTACTCTTATATTAAGATCGACACATTAAAACCACTCATGGTTTATATCATTCTAGTGTGGCCTCATGTAGAGTTGGTGCCTGTGATGAGGTGACTGAGATTTTGCAAACTCTTGCATACAATCTTGTGCTAGTTTAGCATCGGTGGATGAGATCTTTGGATCTTTGGTTTGTGAGCGTTGAGGACATGTGCAATGGTATGTTGTCCATAAAAATTGTTCCATGCCTTTGCCATGATCTTATTAGTTTGTCTTGTAAACTAATTTTGTCAGCATTTATTTGTTGGCGGGTCATGTTGAACTTCCATTGTTTGGTGCAGGCTCGTGCTTGTGCTGAAAATAGGCTCCTCTTCCTGATAGCTTGAAGCCATAATAACTATGCTCATTGATGATGACCATAGCTAATTCAGAGTGATGACATACATTTCCCATATGACATGTTACATGGAGGAGAAACTGCAGAAAATTGTGAAACATGAAGGCAAATCCACATATGCTATGCATATATGCAGTGGTTTAGTGGTA
This sequence comes from Aegilops longissima, assembly GCA_021605205.1. NCBI lineage: Eukaryota > Viridiplantae > Streptophyta > Magnoliopsida > Poales > Poaceae > Aegilops > Aegilops longissima. The sequence goes on from JAHIAM010012244.1 coordinate 32,907, forward strand.
TGACTCCTTGAGAATGTGCATGCTGACACAAATTGTTATTTCTGCATGCATCACGCTTCAGAGTCAATCTCATGGGCTAACTAATCCATTCGTGTTGCAAAGGAAAAGCGAAAGAAAGAATGTTCAATTAGTGGGATATGTTCACAGGTGGATATAAGTTCGTCAGTATTACGTTTCATAAAATAAATAAATAATGTTAAAACCCAAATAGATAAAATAATCCACTCTTACGGCTCTTGATATTGGTAACTTGCCATAATATGAAATCATACTAAAGTGCTACTCGTACATCGACTATAGTTTATATCAAGCATGCAAGTATTGGTAGTGTTAATTCTGAGAAAAGGATGGGAGCAACACTATGCACCTTCAATTTGCGTGCTTGTGCAGAAACCATCGAAGGAAGCTCTATTTATTACAGCCTCTTTGCCACTGCTCTTGGCCATATGCAAGTATTGTTGAGGCATGTTCGCAACATTTATTATGCCATCTGACATAGAATGATTGCAAAATTATGGAGCAAGGGAATATCTAATTACCTTTCATAACACAATCTTAATCCAGGTCGAAAGAAGAGAACATTCAATGAGTAATTTTGATTGCAATTCATGTCTAGATTTACTCCACTCATTAGAATTTAAAGTGCAATTGTTAGCGAGAGAGGAAATTATAGCCTTATCAAGTTGCTCAAGATCGGCACATATAGGGTAGAGTGATTAGGGTTGTAATTGAACCAAATTATAGCAAAAGCGAATTTGATGTGGTTGATCTCGTGCGAAAAATTGTTCTCCGGCCTTTCCTTCGTCGTGATGCTCAACGTCTCGACAGCAGACTCATAGGAGAAATCTGCATACAGGTTCAACCACGCTGCCTCGGAGCC
>JAHIAM010012245.1:0-16616 GCA_021605205.1 Aegilops longissima
GTGGGCGACCGTCGGGTCATCGGGGCCAGCGCCCAGGCTGGTCACCTTGATGCTTCTTCCTCGCATGAGCCGACCCTGCGCTCAACTCTGGGCTGCTTCCGCATGGACTTCGAGGCTCTCCGGAAGAGAAGGGAGGCCTTGGGTGCGATTACCCTTGCCGCTGCTGAAGCGCGGAAGTATTCACCATGATGAGTAAGCCTTTCCTTTCCTAGCACTTGATCCTCCCGTTGCTTTGGTTGATCCTTGCTCTGCAGGCCCTTCGGTAGAGCTCACGGAGATGGCTGAGGCCATCCCCGAGGCCGCCCTCTCCACCGCCAGTGCTCGAGGCTCAGTGAGCCCTTGTGGTGAGGCCGGTCGGGAGGTGAGCCATCTGTGGTGCATCGCAGCTCTGCGCGCCTGCGACCCTCCTGTGAGCCTTCTGGGGCATAGCCAGCCTGCCTGAGGCTTCTCATCTCAGTGCGTGGATGGCGATTGGCTGAGGTCAGCCATCGCTCTTCACTTGGGGATGGGCTGGCTCGGCAGGGCTGGCCGCGGCGTGCCCGCCTGAGGCGCCCGCCCCCTGCCCGGAGGGGCGCTGATTGTGGCCCTCCGTGCTTACTTGGGGCGGATGGCTGCGAAGACATGCTCGAACACGCCCGGGGCGTCGCTCTTGCAAGGGTTTCTTGGGGGGTGGCGGTGAGCCTGCTTGGTGAAAGCTCAGCGAGACAGCCTTGAGGCTAAGTGCTGCTTTGGCTGAAGAGGCGCAAGCTGGGGCTTTGTTGCCCTTGCAGCGCCACCAGCGTGACCTCGACAATGAGGAAGCCAGGCGTCGTGGCGGCCTCTCGGGAGCCCGTTCGGGTCGTCGAGGAGGCCGAAGTGCCGGCGGTCGGGCGGCGGAGGCGAGGCTGGAACTCGAGCCTGGTGCAATTCCTGGAAGCAGCGAGGTGGAGCTGCGTGAGATGGCCCTGCCATCGATGAAGGTGGCCTGATCGACCGAGCGAGCTCCATTGGCGTGAGGAGAACCTTGGCTGGAAGCTGCCCGAGCAGCGCCTGCGATCTTGGCGTCTGGAGCGAGGGCGCTTGTGGCCTGGCGGAGGGCGCGTCGCTGTCGAGAGCTCGCGTCTGGAAGAGGTTGGACGCGCCGGGTGGCGGCAGCCCTGAACCTTGGCCTGAGTTCGAGGAAGGTGGGGCTGATCCGGGTGGGCTGAAAGCAGGACCGCCGCCACGAGTGCAACTGGGCAAATGGGCGGGCGATGCTTCCGAGCCGCCCTTGGCGTGGCGCGAGGCTGACTACCTCCGTCTTTGGCGCTTCTTCTCTGTCAGCGGGTGGGCCGCGAGCGTTCTGGCGAGAACAAGGGCGAGATCGCCAATGGCGGATCAGGACTGAACATGGCCCCATGCTCCTGCACAGGAAAGAGCCAACTCGGCCTTGGGTAACATCTGCGGTGCGCTGTCGAGCCCCACGATCAACTATGCTAGCAACCTTCAATTCTTCACCGGCGTGGTGGCCGGCTGGAGGTGCGATCGGTCGAAACCAACAGGTTGGTGGAGGAGAGGAGCAGCGTCCTTCTGGTAGCGCCTTTTCTCGTGTCTTCACCATCTTGAAACATGGACTAACCGACTTTGGCGCGCCCATCGCCCAGTGCCCAGACCGTCCAGGGCGACCTGGTGCTTGAGTGGAAGACAATGTGGATGCCCTTGTCGGGGCCTTGCTCGATACTGACAGGCGTGGTCGTGGCTGCTGATGAAGGCGTGGTGAGCGGCCACGGCTGTTGGCGACAATCCGGAGGCGATGGCGAGGCCCGACAACGCCAGCGACAATTCGGAGGTGCCCCGAGGATGCATTGGGTTTATCCGACGACCATGTGTTATCCTTGCTTTCTTACCTCTGTGAGATAGAGTTCGGTTTTGCCACGAAGGTTGTAAGAACATTTTGGGAGGAGCCCTCATGTAAAACTTGTGTTCAGTATTAGTATATCGATATCACCCATGCGCTGCGAAGTGGTTACTGCGATGAGCTGGCTGGCTAGTTTACCTTTGACCAGCGTGGGCCTGAGATAGCTCGGAGGGCTGCGGTGTCTCGAGAGTCTCTGATCGAGCCCATAGGACCTCTAATAAGAACCTCACGAGAGGAGCGGCGCGGCGTCTGGGCTGCATAAGCTAGGCTGACTGGCTCGCTAGGGGCTCACTGAGGGGAGCAGGCTGAGGCAAAGTGGTAACGAGCAGTGATTGCTCGAGCAGACTAAACACCCCTTTCCCGGACACACGCAAATCTCAAGCTCAAATTCGACTTAAATCACGGGGAAAATGACAGAGGGAAAAAGCAATGAAAGCGAGAAAAAGGCGCGTCAGGCACCTAGTCTAGTCTTGGACATCTTCTCACCGGTAGCTAAGTGCTGCCCTTTGGGCATGGGAGGGAGCCCAGGGCGGGCGGCACCCGAGACTACAGGTGTGTACAACCCCTCATTATTACGTGAGAGTGTCCGGGGCCGAGCTTCACACTGGGCCTTCTTCACAGTACCGGCCTTGCTACATATCGCCAGACGAGGCCGCCTTGCGCACACTCTAGTGCCACCGGCGCGACCAAAACCAAGCGCCGCCCGATGGGGTAGAAGCGATGCAGTGGTTCCCGCGACCACGGGTCTCTGCAGGCGAGGCCACGAGAGCACCTCCCAGCGAGGCCTACCTCCTGATGCCTTGCTCAGCATACGCCCAGGTGGTGATGCGGATCTCGGCCCTCTCCGCAGCCCGGCGCCCTCCTCTGAGGGTGAAACTACGGAGTGGGGCAGCCGCTGTGGCGACCTGCCTCTGCGATCCATGGTTGCGTATCTGCTCGAGAATTAGCGGTGCGAATGTCGTTGCTTCAGCGTGGCGAGGGCCTTCGGGGCTCTGGAAGAGCTCAGCTACAGTGCCTCGTCCCCGGCTTGGGCGAGGGCGAGCCTTGTTGATCCTCGTGCGCGTGCCTTGGTCCATCATGTAGAGCACGTACTCTTCAGGGCCGCCATCGAAGGCTGCCGTAGTGCTCCGTGTGCCCTCGGTTCTGCTTGGCGCCCACACAGGTGGTAGCGTGGCCTGCGGGCCATGGGTGCGTGAAGTCCTTCTTCGCTGGCGAAGCGAGCAGCAGCGCTGCGCTTTGGCTTGGGCTTTGGTGGCGTCGGGGTAGCCTTGGAGTCCGCTTGGAGCTGCTTGGAGCGTGCGTGGAGCCTCCGTGGGCGCTCTGGACTGAGTGGGAGTTGGGTGCGAAGGGGTGAGCCCCGTCTTGGCCAAGCCGGAGCTCGCCACCCGTTCTAGCGACCGTCGCGGCCGCCCTCCGGCCTTTGCATTGCGTAGCTCCCGAACCCTTGTGGCTGACCCCTTGAGTTCGCTTTGCTCCGTCGGGTGTCTGGCTTGTCGTGGCGTGGCATGGTTGGAGGCCCTGTGCGACCTTTGCCCCAGCGTGAACTAATAGATTGACTGTCCAGCGTCGCCCATGACCCATGGCGCCCTACGGACCCTTGGCTGCACGAACTAAATTACGCCAGGCGGCGGCTCGCTGGATTGCCGGACATGATGATGGCGATCTGACGGCGCAAAAGCAGCGAAGGTGGATTCGGCGCACCCTACAGCGCGCCAAATGTCAGGTTCGGGTTCAGGACCCTCTAGGTTGAACTTGGGGGTGTGGCGGAGATCTCGTCCTCTACCTACCTGCACCTCGCCGCCTCGCTAGGATCTAAGCTATGAAAGAACGACACAAGAGACCCAGGTTTATACTAGTTGGGCCACCATTGTGGTGTAATACCCTACTCTAGTTTGTGGTGTGGTGGATTGCCTCTTGGGGTGATGATGAACAATACAAGGAAGAGCAGCCTCGCGAGGTGCTTTCTTGGCTGGTGCGATGAACTTCTAGGGGAGTTGATCGCCTCTCTCTACCGATTCAAGGTCTTGGATCCTCTTGGATTCGGATCCTCTACCCTATGGGAGCTAGTCCTATTTATAGAGGCCACAGGCCTCTTCCCAAATATTGGCGGGAAGGCCAACAATTGGCCATTTGAAGGAACATCTAGTACACTTATCGACTAAAGTTGGTCCTCGCTTTCAAAGGCTTTGGTGGCCTGGCTTGGGCTCCAGATGACTTCCTTCCTGCCGTTCACGGCGGTCTTGGTGTATTGCAAAGCGGATCCTTTGCTTGATGCTCTTACTGCGCTTGCTCCCTTTGCACCAAAGAGGAAAGGAGGACACTTGCGTGGGCTGGCACGGTACCCTTAGTGCGTCATGGCTTGCGTCATGGGAACCTCGTGAGGTACCCGCCTTGATCTCTCGCCTCCTCAGAGCCCGCTGACGAGGCGGCCTGAGGAAGCTTCACGTTCCGCCCAGCTCTGGCCCCTCGCGAGGTCTTGAGCTTGTCTTGATGAAGATGGGCCTTGATGGGCCACCCCTTGAGCCCGCCGCATTTGGCGAGCAAGTCTGGGTACCCCGTTCCCGGCGACAGTCCCTCGATCCGGCCTCCCAGAGGATCCGGACATATCCGTGGAGCTGATCGATGGGGTATTTTACCAAGCGAGCATCGACAATGCCTTGGTGGCTATTATAGCCGATTATCACGGACTGCTCCGCCTCACATGTTGAGACGAAGTCCTAATACTTGAAGATGATCCATCCTGCTTATTTTTATCACCTTATACCAATGGTGTTTGGGGAGGATCTCGGAATGCGAGCCTGCGGTGGCTGGCCAACAAGGGACAGGCGGAGTAGGCCAAAGACCGCGATCCGGGCGAGCACCGGCGAGCAATAAGGCCCGCCTTATTTCAAGAGTATTATTCTTACGATCGTACTACGCCCGTGCTCTCTTTTTGGAAAAAGGGCTGTCGGACTATATCTGGAGAGATTGTCAATCGCACCTCCACCAGAGGCTCAAAGCCAGGTCGAAGGGCGAACCGAGGCGTCGTCGGACGCTCCTCCGACGGCGATCTTTGACGGACCATCGCCACCAATTCGAGGTGGAAGTGCCATGAATCCACAGGCCGCCCGACGGTTCTTCATAGCGCTTGTTTCTCCCTAGAGGCATTGGGCGCCTTCAATTCGGGAATCGCGTACCTCCGTGCAGCTCAAAATGGTCTAGCGAGCCACGGGCGAGTATAGAAACACATCTGAGTAAAATTTGATGGTTATATATGTGAGTAGCCCCGGACTTTAAACAATTAGAATAACTGATTTAAGGATCATTTGTTATCACGAGGATCTTCTGAGAAAAGAATACCCAACTATCGGGGAATTTGAAGAGTGCAAATCAACAGGCCGCACTAGCATGAGGGAGGCCAAAGACCCCCTCTGGTAATATGTGCTTGAAAGATAAGTATGTTGTGAAGTCTTGGTAATGTGCCGTCGACAATATCATTGCGGATGGCGGGAGTATGAATCAGGACAAACAACAACTCTTACACGGTTAAAGGCGGCGAGGCGTGCTTATGAAGGTGAGGCGGGAAGAATAATCTCCAAGATGCCAACACCCGGCTGGGCGAGAACTAAAGGATGTTAGGTGCTCGGTGTGGCGGACTCCATGAAGGAGAATCGGTGGCTTGGTAGCGGCATTTTTAGTAAGTGCTTGAGCGAACTTTGAAAAGAGTTGGCGAGAAGTCGACTAACGAGTTATGTACGTAGGTATGCTCACGAAATAGTCTGCGAGGAAATGCCGGTTCTCTGGTGACCTTCTTCGAGCTCTTACAAGCGCATGAGCGAGTTGGCCGGTGATGAAAAGCGTCGCCCAGGGCCTTGTGGCCATCTGTCTCCATGCCGAAGGCCTTGGAGAGCTTGCGAGAGGAAGCAAGAAGCAGGCGGCGCTTCCGATTATGGAAGATATCGGCCTGCCGTGTCAAAGGCGCCGAGGAGGCTGGGCCATGGTGAAGGCAGCGGTACAGGCTGACCCAAACCACATGGCGAGTCGGACCTATGGGGCCGATGGGAAGGAGATCCTGTGAGAGCTTAGTATGCGGCCAAGTAGAGTTGGCATGAAATATTCCCAGCAAGGGGCGTAAACTAGACAGCACTGTTGGATGGTATGAAGAGGAATATGCTCAGTCAAATTGACTATGTAATTTAAGATGACATGTAAAATGCCTTCTAGCCGGATTGTAGATCGTTTGTCATGGCGGACCTTTTAGCTTCAACCTCGGGACCCGATAGTCCGGAGTGTGTCGAATACCCTCTCGGTTATGTAGAGCGGGGCATGCATGGAGACCAGGCGTGGGGTCATTAGTGCTTGAACAGGACAAGTGCCCAACTAGTTATGTTATATTACATGGTTAGTAAGAAACATCTTCGGGAGAATAGTTCCGTTAGGGTTCCTTTCCACAGGAGGCATGCCTAAAGTGCATGTCGGACTGAAAAAAAGTAGAAAAGCATCACGGGGGCAGATAAATAAACAAGTGAGAAATCATCTTTAGTTCACCGACCGAATATTCCTTAAGAACGCTAGCTTTCAGCTTCACCCGGTCTGAGGTACACATCCGGTGACCGGCGATAACAATCACAGAGGTGCTCCCTTTACTTGCCCTAGCCGAACAATCGGGAGCGTGGGGGGTAACCACAGAGCCAAACAACCCAACTTGGCCAAAACTTAAGTCATATCGATGCATATAATGGTGAATAAAAGGTACATGCGGAAGTGTGACACATGTGTTGGGCATGAAGCCCGTATAAATAAACTTACATTAAAGAAGCCCCCAGGTATAATGGCGCGGATAAGCGTCGGTTAATGTCGCGAACAAAGCGCGAGCGAGCCCTTAAGGCTGTAAGGAAAGGGAGGGAGAAGGAGAAATATAAGACAGCTAATGTGTAAAAATAGGCAGAGAAGGAGGCGAACACAGAGTCGGCTAGGCTGAAAATCTTGAGGAGGCGGAATGCGTTCCATGGGTTTGGCAGTCGGTTATCAGATGCATCTAGGCCGATGCGCTCCACCGTCGGGACTTGGTCGATAATAAAGGGACCTTCCCATTTGGGCTTGAGTTTGTCCTTTTTTCTTGTCCGTGAGGTAGAGACTAACTTCGCCAACATTGTAAGTTTTTGCCTGTACTTCTGCTTTGATATCTTGAGCTGCTGTTGATAGAATGAGCAGGCTTTTTGCCACGTCCGCTCCTCCTCCAAAGGCGTCAAATTGTCCTGCCGATCGAGTTCGGCTTCTCTTTCTTCATACATGCGCCTTGGTGAGTCATGAATTATGTCGCGAGGCGAAGCGCCTCTGCACCGTATACCATAAAGAATGGTGTGTATCCGGTGGTGCGATTTGGCGTGGTCCGCAGCCCCAGTCTGGTCGAGCTCCTCTACCGGTGCGTGTTAGATTCCTTGAGGAGCGCACTAATCTGGGTTTGATGCGCTCATGATTAGACCATTTGCTCTTTCGACTTGATTTGTTAGTTTGTGGGTGATAGGCGAAGCATAGTCGAGCTTGATGCCCATGTTTTTGCACCGAGTTTGACCTCGTCGGCCGTAAAGTTTGTGCGTTATCGGTGATGATGTTGTGGGGACACCATAGCGGTGTACGACCCCTGATATGAAGTCTATCACCGGTCAGGTTGGCCGTCTTAACGAGCTTGGCCTCTATCCATTTGGTGAATTTATCCACCATGACCGATAGGTATTTTTGCTTGTGGGTTCCTCCTTTAAGGGGTCCAACCATGTCAAGCCCCAGACATGAAGGGCCGGTGATGGGTATAGTTTGGAGGGGCGGTGGGTGGCATATGGCTTTGGTTAGCAAAGAGCTGGCAACCGACGCATCGTTGACTAAGTCCTAAGCATCTGCCCGGGCCGTCGGCCAATAAAATCCTGTACGGAAGGCCTTGCTTACAAGGGCCCGGGCTGTGGCATGGTGCCCGCCGAGTCCGGCATGAATTTCAGCCAGAAGATTCCGCCCTTCCTCTTCGGAGATACACCTTTGAAGGACTCCGGTGGTGCTTTTCTTATAAAGCTCTCCCTCATGGACTTTATAGGCTTTAGATCGCCGCACTATGCAGCGTGCCTCGCTTTGGTCCTCGGGAAGTTCCTGCCTGGTTAGGTAGGCTAGGAATGGTTCGTCCCGCGGGCGATGACTACCATTATTACGTGGGCTGAAGATGTTACTTTGTTGGCGAGCCTCCGTTGTGTCGAGAATGTTGATTGTCGGGCGGTGCGGTTGGGTCCGGGCTGTTATTTCGGACTCCCTTCCCATATCTGGATGGCTTGAACAGCCTCTCCAAGAAGATATTGGGGGGCGGCATCGCGCTTTAAATGTCGTGCCAAGGCGTCTGTTTGCTGATTGTTTTCCCGAGCTATATGGTGAAATTGAGCCCCTCGAACCGGGTTGACATTTTAGGGCGGTGTTGCGATAAGCTGCCATTTTGGATCCTTGGCATCAAAGTCTCCATTTATTTGGGATATCGCGAGGTTGAATCGCGCACCTCTAGGCGTTGAATGCCATGGAGCGCCATCCGGAGACCATGTAGAAGGGCCTCGTATTCGGCTGTGTTGTTGGAGTCCGTATACATTATCTGAAATGCGTATTGAGCTGTATCTCCTGTTGGGGACGTCGAGCGGCGCCAACCCCAGACCAACCAACATTTTGGAGCCGTCGAAGTGCATGATCCGGTTGGAATATGTGCCGTACTCTTTGGGAGTTCAAAACTTGGTCCATTCGCGACGAAGTCGGCCAAAACTTGCGACTTAATAGCTCGCCATGGCTTATAGGTTATGTCGAGCGGGAGGAGCTCAATGGCCCATTTGGCAATCCGGCCCGTCGTGTCGCGTTTGTTTATAATATCGTTAAGAGGTACTTGAGGCTACTGTTATCGAACACTCTTGAAAGTAGTGTTGCAGCTTCGAGATGCCATAAATACGTCGCTATCTTTTGATAATCACGGATACCGTGACTTGCATGGAGTGAGGGCGGTGGACACGTAGTAAACTGGCTTTTGAAGGGGAAATTGTGTCCATCCGTTTCTCGTTCGACGGCGAAACCTGCGCTTACAACGATGAGTTGCGCGATGTATAATAGCATTGGTTACGCCCGATGTTAAGTAGCGGCCTGACGCCGGGTTTATTGCCAATATGGCTTTTATTTCTTTGAGTCCGGCCGGTGGCATCGATCCCTCGAAGTGTTGGTGTTGGCGGAGGAAGCGATAAAGGTGTGCCTTTTCTCCCCAAGCGGGAGATAAAGCGGCTTAAACACGCCACGCATCCAGTCAATTTCTGTGTTGTTTGATGTCCTTTGGGATATCAATTGTGAGCTCGGATCTTAGCTGGGTTTGCTTCAATTCCTCTACGGATACAATGAAGCCAAGAGCTTTCCGCTGAATGCGGCGCGCATTTTCAGGTTAAGCTTGATGTCATATGTTGGAGGTTGTGAATGTGAGCCTCAAATGCGTCTACTAAGTTTCGACATGCTTGGTTTTGGCGACCATGTCATCTCGTATGCCTCCTTTGTTTTGCCGATCTGGTTTGCGATCTAGTTTGCGAGACATAATAAAGAATCGTGCTACTGATATATTGCGCTTGGCGTTTTTGAGCTTTGAAGGGCATTGTGTTGAAGCGAATGGGCGTATGGGGTGATGAATGCCGTTGCGGCTTAGTGCAGCTCTGCCATCTTAATTTGATGGTAGCGGAGTATCGTCGAAGCACAATGAATCATGTCTGCGGTAGCATCGATAATTAATTTGATCGATGCGGGGAGGAAAAGGATCCTTTGGGCAAGCCTTGTTGAGGTCCTTGAAATCGGCGCATAAAGCGCCGAGGATTTGTCCTTCTTTGGTACCATCACGGGTTTGCTAGCGGTCAGGATGTTTTATATCTCGATGAATCCGGCCTCCGATGGTTTGCTAGCTCCTCTCCCATGGCTTGTCTCTTAGGTGCAATGGCTTGAAGCAGAAGACACCTTGGTAGCTTGAATCCTTTTAGGATGTTTAGGCTGTGCTACCGGCCAGCGGCGTGGGATTCTGGCATGTCACGAAGGGGTGCCGGAACAAAAATGTCCCAATTTTGCGTAGGAATTCTCGTGATCTGGCGTCTACATCGGGGTTTAATTAACGCGTAGCCGATGGAGCCGTTTTTGTAGGAGTCCGTTGGATGGACTTGGAATTTGACTATTTACGTCCGCTGGTTTAAAGAGGTGGACTTGGATCTTTACTCGAGCATCACATCGTCCTGTTCACCGTGGGCGCGTGGCAGCGATCCAGTTCCTCGACGCGAGGGCCCGGATAGTGCCTCGAGGGCGGTCTGCGCTGTCTATTTTGGTAGCGGAGTGCTATGTCCGGTCACTAGCAAGTGATGATTCCGTTGGGCCGGGCATTTTGAGCCATGTACCCGTAATGGGGTACAACGAAAAATTGTGAATGCCTCTCGCCCTAATAGGCGTGGTATCTCGCTGGCGAGCAGGGCCACTTGAGCGTGACCTCCTCGGACTGTTATTATCCGTGCGAACACCACATCGGTGTGATTTTCTGTCTGAGCACGCTTCCCGGTGGGGATTATTCCTCTAAAGGTTGTCTTTGCTTAAACAAATGCTTTGCTCGGTCTATTTCCATTTTTGAAGGGTTTCCTCGTAAATGAGGTTCAATCCGCTTGCCACCGTCCATGAGTACCTTGGTAAAGAAAGCGAGTCCACTATTGACTGAGGACCAATCACGGTGGTGCTCGGGCTATTCGAATTTAGGTTCATCACTTGGCATTAAAGGTAATAGCGTGTCCTCCATGGGTTTATTTTGCTACTTGGTAGACTTGGTAGGAAGGCTCTTGAGTGTTTGTTTCGCATATTATTTGATGCAGAAGTCTCAAACTTTATTAATACCGTCTTGGTATCCTTGGGCTGGTGCATTGTGGATTACGAGTTAGAAGCTCTTGCGCCGCCGGCCACTCTTAGGAGATATCAACATGCTCTAAGGCTATGAGTTGGTGTGGCTCCCTCATACTATGAATTTTACGAGGTCCATTGAGCCATCCCTCGATACAATTCCATGCCCTATAGAGGGTTTTTGCTTTTGGTGTTTAACCGGGTGCACAGCGATAATGCACCCTTTTATTTGATTGGAGGTTTTATTGAGGCGGATTGTCCCAAAATTTTATTTCGGTTTTCGAGGAGCTTTCCATCGTACGTACTTCCGTACTATGGGCGTAAAGTCAACAAAGCGTGTAATTTCCACGGCGACTTATGGTGTTGAGAGATTCGTTGTCCGTACAATTATTGCGGAAGAATGAAATCCACATCCTCCTCGCTGGCGAGTCCTTTATCCTGTTCATGACCAGGAGAGAATCGGCCCGATAATGGTGTCTTGTTTCTACGAGCTCTTGCGAATTTGGGATAGATCGCTTATGTTTGGGTGGGCGGGTGGAATTAAATCTGGAACCTCGCCCGATCTGAGACTTCGGGGGCCAAGGGTTTCGAACTTGGAAGCTTGGGTTCTTGGATGTTGTCAATGAATCTAGCCATTTGCGACTTTAGGTTCGGGGCTTGAGTGGCGTCCTACCCTCCATGGGTATCCGGCTTGGAGGATCGGAATCGGACATAACTAGTCCTTAAGATAGATGAAGGCTTGCCACATTGTTCCTCCACCACTTTACCTTGAGATGGGTGACACAGGGAGAGTTAATCTCTCGGATCGGGTTTAGGCCCAATCTGATCATAGTGCATGGCGACTCCCGAGCGGCGATGCGATCCAAGAACTCTTTAAGGAAGAGCTCCATCGGATCTAACTTTCGGCGAGTTCAAGTTGGCGTGAAGATTGCTTTCGATGACCGAGAAGTCATCGTCGGTGGCAGCCCGAACAAGCGGTCATAAGAAAACCACCTAACCGGAGAGTTTGGCGATAGCCAAAGCTCCTTTAACATGATGCCGTCTTTAAAAGGCGGGGATGAGGCATCCTTCACGATGGCGGCAGCACTGAAGAACTCTCAATGAAAGCACCAATGTCGATTGTCAAAACGGCGGATCTCGGGTAGGAGGTCCCGAACTTCTGCGTCTAAGCGGATGGTAACAGGAGACAAGGGACACGATTTTTTACCGAGGTTCGGGCCCTCTCGATGGAGTAAAACCCTACTCTGCTTGATTAATATTGATGATATGGGTAGTACAAGAGTATATCTACCATGAGATCGGAGAGGCTAAACCCTAGAAGCTAGCCTATGGTATGATTGTTGTTAGGTCTTACGGACTAAAACCCTCCGGTTTATATAGACACGGAGAGGGCTGAGGTTACGAGTTGGTTACAATGGGAGGAGATCTACATATCCGTATGGCCAAAAGCTTGCCTTCCACATGAGAAAGTCCCATCCGGACACGGGACAAAGTCTTCAATCTTGTATCTTCATAGTCCAGAGTCCGGCCGAAGGTTATGGTTCGACTGTCTGGACACCCCTAATCCGGGACTCCCTCGGGGAGTTTTAAAATAAGAGACATCTGTTCTATTTAGGAGAGAAGATAGGAGAAATTTTACCTTGTAGTTCGGATCTCGGCCCTTCTGTGAGCTCATCTTGAGGATCTTCGTGGGAGATGATGGAGAGTGGGCGCCTCCCCTGCCGTACCGCCTTGCGGCGAGACGACCTGAGTGTCGTCATGGAGGGTTTCTCGAATCCGGCAGGGGCGGAAAGGCAATCGTGGCCCCCCCAAGGTCTCCCATGTCGACCTTGAAAAAGACCATCGGACGAGTTCGGCACCGTCCGGTGCTGCGATCGGAGGAGATGAAGGATCTGCTCGGGTGGCGTCTATCTCGAGAAGAACACCGTGCGTTGATGGATACGGTGATTGAGAGATTTCATCGCGGAGGAGCCAGGTTATCTGAGGACGTCGGGAGTTCTTGACGGGTTTTGAGGTCTGGCGAAATGATGTACCTTTAACATTCCTCATATATAAGATCGCCCTATATAGATAGTAACCCCACGAGACTTCGGTGCGTTGTCAAAAAATAGCCGTCTTAGGGATAAATAATCTCGAGGTATAATATGCGCCTTTAGTATGTAGGTGGCGAAGTGTTCGATGGCTAGCCGGACTGATGAATTGCCGAGCTAAAGCGGCAACAGTGGCGTGAATGCCTACATCAGCAAGACAACAGCGGCTTGATGAGAGCACAAGGTATATAATTTCTCGAAGACACCTCGTAAGTGGAGCTTGATGCCCGTATCTTACAACTTGTGTACTTGATCGAGATGGTGCAGCTGCCATGGAGAACCTTCGGCGGAACTTGCCCGAGCCAAGGAGGCGAGGCCGAGGAAGCGATGCGGCTGCCTTAAAAGCTGGTGAAGAGCTGAAAGCGAACGAGGCTGCTCAACTAGAACAAGCAGGAAATGGCGAGATGGCTGTGAAGTTGAAGAATGCTGCCCGACCGCTGCAAGCTTCTTGAAAAGAAGATCGGGCGAGAACGGAAGGACTGAAGAAGGCCACTCTGGGGGCCAAGGATGCTTGCTCTGCGATGAAGGCTATGAAGGAGGAGCTACGTCGGGCGGGATATCGCGGTTTGGAAAGCCCTTTATGCTGCGGATGAAGTTCGGGGATCCTAAATATTCTCCGTTGGACGGTTTGTGGAGTCGCCCGGACACTTATCACGGACTTAGCGGCGAGGTGCGCGAGATGTGACCAGGAACTTCCGAGATCAAAGGATCGAAATGGAAAAGCATTTTGGTCGCAGATTCACAATCCAGGGCGCCCACTTCCATTAACCCGATCGTTTGGCTGCATGGGCGGAGCTGAATAGGTTATCGGACTCACCATGAAGTATGTAAATGAGTCATCGTGGCAGCGAAAGGCCGAGCCGAAGAAGTTATTTTAGCTTGGTGCAGCGGTTCCTTGATGCGGATGCCGCATATCAATGCAATGAAAAGGTCAGCGTGCATAGAGGGTGTGCGGATGGCTCTTGCCCGTGTCCAAGACATCTTTGGCGGAGATGAAGGCCGTCGCTGTTGCATCCCAAGATTCAGACGGAGGAGCAGTACTGGCGAACACTATTTTCGAAGTTACGCAGGCGTCTCATTTAATAGAGGCAGTTCTTTCGAAGGATATTATGTTCGAATAACATGTATTATTGTAAAACAATGTTTGGGGAATATAAAAGCTTTTTATACTTGTGCCTTCAAAAATTAAAATACCTCTGTCTGTGCCCGTTAATGTATATGTATATATAACTGACGAAGATGGCAGTCTTGACATTACGCATATAATCTGCGGTGTTATAAAGCCCATTTTCACTCTTGATCCAACGTCTTGGTCCTATTAAGGAGGTGATAGCCGCAGACAAACAAAACAAGGACTATAATGCTTTATCACTTTCACTTAGCCATAGGAGTTTGACGATGGGGCTACTATATAGCCCCTAGGGGCACCAGCGCTCACCCGAATTAGGAATGGCGTGTGTGCCAGGGAAGCAGCCCTTCGTTATCTTGGAGGAATCCTAAAAGATTCAGCGGGTCATCGTGGTGGTTGACCAGTCTCACACTATATCATAATGATCAGTTTTGACTTTCTCTCTTGAGGAATTTTCCGCTGGCGAACGGGGAGCTGTCGCGATGGTTCTCCCAGTGCCGCCTTAGCGATAGGCGGGCGTAAGGCAGCAAAACACAGGGCGAACCAACCAACATTTGACCAAAGACATGATTTGGAGCTGATGCATATAAGGCCAAACTTCATGACGCCGAACACTCCCTAAGGTATTCGGTCTTTATGAAAAGCAGGTTGAACAACGCCCTTAGTAAGCCAGCCACTGGTGTCAGTGCAGCGCCAAAATTCAGCGTGGCCACATGCCAAGGCGCCAGCCTCCTCCTCGGTTATATCACAAAACCGGGGATGTGTATCAACAAGAGGCAGTAAAAAAAGGTTTACGCAGGGTCTTAATCTAAAAAGAATCCTTGGAGCGGGTCCCTCTTGCGTCTGCGCTGTGTCTCCATTGTGCGTATCACGGGCCGGGTGTATACAGTGTTCATCATAAAAGAGAGGAACTTAGTTGAAAAAAAGATCGTGCGAAAATGTCGTTATATTAAATAAACAAAGTATAATTCAAAAATGAATAAAATTGAGATTTATTGTCTCTTGTTGTACATCTTGGAGCCTTATGCAAGGGTATCACGGCTAAGTAAGCCTTGTATGTTTACGCGGACTCGTCTAGCCATGTCAAAGTCTGAAAGACCTGTTTAGGTGCTTTGATTAGTGAAGCCGGCTTAGTGTGTGGCTTTCAAGGCAGCCGCACAATCTTCGGTGCTCGAGGAACACTCGATATTTCCCTTTAATGAGATGATGCCTCGCGGACCGGGCATTTTAAGTGTAAGAGATGCATAATGCGGTATTGCGTTAAAGCGGCTGAAGCTTGGCGTCCGATGGTGCTTGATAGCTACTTGTAAATGGGGCGATGTGGAAGGTTAGCTTCAGCGAAGTTGTCGGGGAGCGAACATAACTTCTAGCGAGAGAGCCCGTACAATGGGCATCTGGGCTGGCGTTACCCCTTGAAAGGAAGTGTTGCTATGGCGAATTTTTGTTGGGTCTATCCCCATTTTGCGGATTGTGTCCTGAAATAGCAGGTTTAGATCCTGCCGTGATCCATTAGGACTTGTGTAAAGTGGAGTCCGTCGATTATCGGATCTAATATCAAGGCAGTCCAGCTGCGTTCGGATACTTCTAGAGTAATCCACGATGGTCGAAGGTGATTGGTTTTAACAACCCGGTGGCGGGACTCCTCAGGATGAACCGTATGGTAGCGTATCTCTATAGAGCGCCACTCTGTTTTTCCCTTTGCCACGTGAAGTGAGTTCTACTTTTTGACTTCTTGTGGGAAATTCTTTTGTTTTCGATGCTCTGCTTGTGGGGTTCGTCATCGTCCTTGCTTGGTGTGTCGAGCCCCTTGTGTTCAGCGTTGAGTTTGCGGTTGCTTGAAAACCCCACAATCTCTTTGGGTATGGTTTGCGGGCTTCGGAATCTTATGGATTTGGCATATCTTGTCCAAGATTTTGTTTAGGTTAGATAGCTCGACACCTGTTATCCTTGAGGAAGCTTTTGGTCTGCAAGAGCTTTTGAATCCGGCGTTGACTGCCGTGCTCTTGGGCTGTTTCCCTTGGTCGGCGGCTGGACCTTGCTGCGTCGCGGTTTCCGTTCCATCCCTAACCCGGATGTACTTTGGTCGCTAATCTGCATCTTGCGAACCAGCTATCCTCTCTAGCATGTAGCGGGTCATGAGGCTTATTAATCGGCCATTGTTCTTGGATTTTCTTGGCGAGGAGTGTCTGGTGAGCCATTAAATCTCTCGAATGCCCGTGTTTGAAAGCTGCTAAGGCTTGGATTATGCGGACGGTCGACTATCTTGTTCTTTTTAGTAAGGAATCTGTTCCGAATTTCAGAGTGACTCTCCGAGTTGTTGAGTTATATGACTTAAATAAATGCGCATCCGAGTCGGACATAGGTCCTTGAAAATTTGCCGAAAAGCATCCTCGAGCTCTTCCCAACTTCCAATGGTGTTTCGGGAAGGCTTTTAAGCCAATGCGGGCTGGCCTTTGAGCAGGGGTAAGTATTTTATGGCGTGGAGGTCATCTCTCTAGCCATGTGTATGTGGAGGATGTAATCCTCAATCCAGACTCAGTCTGTTGTTCCGTCGTATGCCTCTATGTTTACGGGCTTGAATCCGCTGGAAATTCATGATCAACACCTCATCGGTGAAACATAGGGG
>JAHIAM010012248.1:0-28949 GCA_021605205.1 Aegilops longissima
GTGCCATGATTTCAGATCAGAACCTATTATGTTTTCATGAATATATGTGAGTTCTTGATCCTATCTTGCAAGTCTATAGTCACCTACTATGTGTTATGATCCGGCAACCCAGTGACAATAATCGGGAGCACTCCGGTGGTGACCATAGTTTGAGGAGTTCATGTATTCACTATGTGTTAATAACTTTGATCCGGTGCTCTATTAAAAGGAGGCCTTAATATCCTTAGTTTCCATTAGGACCCGGCTGCCACGGAGGGTAGGACAAAGATGTCATGCAAGTTCTTTTCCATAGCACGTGTGACTATATTAGGAATACATACCTACATTACATAGATGAATTGGAGCTAGTTCTATGTCACCCTATGTTATAGTATTACATGATGAACCACATCGGCATAATTCTCCATCACAGATCCAATGCCTCTGAGCTTTTCACACATTGTTCTTCGCCTATTTACTTTTCCATTGCTCTTGTAACAATCACTACAAAACCCAAAATATTACTTTTGCTAGCGTTACGTTACTTCCATATTACTTTGCTACTAAATACTTTGTTGCGGATACTAAGTTATCCGGTGTGGTTGAATTGACAACTCAGCGCTAATACTTGAGAATATTCTTCGCTCCTTGTCGAATCAATAAATTTGGGTTGAATACTCTACCCTCGAAAACATTACGATCCCCTATACTTGTGGGTTATCAAGACTATTTTCTAAGCGCCGTTGCGGGAGCATAGCTCTATTCTTTGAGTCACTTGGGATTTATATCTGCTTGTCACTATGAAGAACTTGAAAACGGAAACAAAAATTTATCCCTCAACTACGAGGGGGTAAGGAACTGCCATCTAGCTCGCTTGATTCACCTTCTTTTTTGAGTAAGCTTGCGACACCTAAACCTGCTTCTACTATTAATTCTTATATGTAGCATTTATTGATGATGCCATACGCTATGCATGATACTTATGATGAAACTACTTCTATGCTTGATACTACTGTGCCACTTGGTGAATTTCTTGATGAACAACTTGCTAGGGCTAGAGAGAATGAAATTATTGAAACTGATAATATTGATGAATTTAATGATGAAGACTCTCCCAATAAATATGAATTGCCTGTTATGCCTGAGGGCTATGTTATGGATGAAGAAACTGCTAGAGACTTTCTTGCTTGCTATGATAGAAGTGATCTTAAGAAATTATTATCCGAGCTGAAACAAAAAACTCTGAATGCTAGAATGAAATATGATCCTACTTATGCTACTTCACCTATCTTTGTTACTGATAAGGATTATGAATTCTCTATTGTTCCTGATATAATTACTTTGGTTGAATCTGATCCTTTCTATGGCTATGAATCTGAAACTCTTGTGGCACACCTTACTAAATTAAATGATATAGCCACCCTGTTCACTAATGATGAGAGAACCCGCTACTTTTATATCCTTAAAATATTTTCGTTCTCATTAAAGGGTGATGCTAAGATATGGTTTAATTCTCTTGATCCTGGTTGTGTGCGTAGTCCCCAGGATATGATGTATTACTTCTCTACTAAATATTTCCCTGCTCATAAGAAACAAGTTGCTTTAAAAATATATAATTTTAATACCAAATTGAATAAGAGAGTCTCCCACAAGCTTGGGGAGGCTTCTCAATTAATTAATGCTTTGCTGATCATCCTCTCAAGAAAAATGAAATACTTGATATCTTTTATAATGGACTAGCGATGCTTCAGGAGACCACGGATAGTTGTCTGGATTACATTTTCGGGAAAGAACACGGATGAAGCTGACATTCTATTGAATAATATGTTGACTAATGAAAATAATTGGACACTTCTTGAGCCAATTCTGAACCAACTCGAAGAAAAGGGTGTTCTATTTCTCGATCCACGAAGATATGCAAGAGCCAAAGAAATCTATGAAAGAAAAGGGTATTAAAAGTGAAGATGTTAAATTTACCTCCTATTGAAGAAATACATGGTCTTAGTTTACCGCCTGTTGAAGAAATATATGGTCTTAATTCATCACCTATTGAAGAAACTCATAATCTTGATAACCCGACACAGGTAGTAAAGGTAAATTCTCTCTGTAGATTTGATGAAGGTGATATTCCTCGTTATAAGTCTACTAGCCAATGCTTAGATGAGTTTGATAATTTTATTGTCAAACAAGAAAACTTCAATGCTTATGTTGGTAGACAATTGAAACACAATTCTTATATGCTCGAACACTTGGGTGATTATATGTCTAGAGTTAAAGGTGAACTTAAACTCATTAATAAACATGCTTCTATGGTTACCACTCAAGTAGAACAAGTACTTAAGCTTAGAATGATTTGCTCAATGAATTGAATAGTAAGAATAATAATTTTCTTTGATAGAGTGGCTACTAGAACTAGTAAGATGACTAGGAACCTTTGTATCTGAAGGCCATCCTAAGAGAATTGAGCGAGATTCTCGGAGAAATAATATAGATGCACCTAGTCCTTCTAAAAAGAAGAAAAATAAAAATGATAGAATTGTGCATACTTCTAGTGAACCTATTGATGAACCACGAGAATCAAAATGATATTTCTATTTTGATCTTTGAAACACAATCTGTAATGAACATGAACCTAGTGATAATGTTAATGATGATGTTCATGATGATGCTCACCTAGTAATAACAATGATGTAGAAATTGAACTTGCTTTGTTGATCTTGATAACCCACAATCAAAGAATCAATGTTATGATAAGAGGACTTTGTAAGCTAGGAAACACGGTAAAGAAAGAGAACCATGGGTTCGAGAAACCCATGCCTTTTCCTCCCAAACCATCCAAGAAAAAGTATGATGAGGATTTTGAGAGCTTTCTTTGAAATGATTAGACCTATCTTCTTGCGTATCGTTTGGTGATATGCTTAAAATGAATCCTTATGCTAAGTATATGAAGAAATTGTTACTAATAAGAGAAAGATCTAGGAAGCTGAAATTTCTGCCATGCTTGCTAATTACACTTTTAAAGGAGGAATACCAAAAGAAACTAGGAGATCGGAGTACCCACTATACCATGCTCCATTAAAAGAAATTATGTTAACAACTTGCTTTATGTGATCTTGGGCGGTGTTAGTGTTATGCCTCTCTATTTATATCGTAGACTTGATTTGAATAAGCTGACACCTCTTTGAAATATCTTTGCAAATGGCTAATAAATCAAGCTGCTATACACATCGGTATTTGTGAGGATGTGCCTATTGTGGTTGCCAAGCGTTACTATTTTAACGGACTTTGTAATTCTTGATATTCGAGGGGCGATAGTATGTCTATTTTCTTGGAAGACCCTTTTGAATCTGCAGGGGCTGTTATTGATTGCAACAAAGGCAATGCCACTTTTCATATTAATGGTAATGAGCATACGGTACACTTTCAAGGAAACAACCTCAAGTCCACGTATCAATTCTATTGGAAAAATTCCATCGATTATTATTGGAGTTTTGAATTTCCACTTCCTCTGTCAAAAGAGATATGATATTCTTATTATTGGGTATGTTCATATCCCCGTTGAGGTAACATAGTGTTATTCGAAATTTCTCCGGTTCCATGTTATTCGGAATGAGTTTGCTAACAAGACTTGATCAACCTTGTTAGTGGATTCCTTTTGATGAGCATGAGATGGATGAAGTTAGAAGGCACAACCTTACGCACCCTCTTTTTACTTTACATTATTTAGTTGAAATAAAGTAAAAATAGTATTTTATGTCTGTTTTCTGAATTATCAAGTGCAATATAAAAATACCCGAAAATAAAAGTTCTCCAAATGCCTGAAAATGAAATATGATTTTTCTGGAATATTTGAGAATATCGCTTGAGAACACAGCGGGGGAGCAAGCACACAGACACGAGGTCGAGCGCGTCCCCTCGTGAGAAACCATGGTGGCTCCCTCCACTTATTCCTGCACCCACACACTTCTTCTTCCTCCCAAAAAATCACCATCCAGCTCAAGCACGAGTTCTAGCTCATTTTGCTGCGATTTTAGATCTCCTTGCTCAAAGCACCTCTCACAAAACTGGTTTGGGGATTGTTCCTTGGTATGTGACTCCTCCATTGGTCCAATTTGTTTTGTTCTAGTGCTTTATTCATTGCAAATTTTGCTGCCTAGGTGACCATGTTCTTGAGCTTGCATGTCAAATTTATATGGTTCCAAGTAGTTCTCTTGCATGATATAGGCTCTAGCCACTTGTAGGATTAGTTGCTATCAATTTTGTTGAGCTTGGTTCACTTTTATTTGAAGTTACTAAAAATTTCAGAAACTTTTCAGAGGAAGAAATATGTTTAGGAAAATGTACCAAGGTGGTCCTTCAAGGAAGCAAGGACCCAGGCTTGCAATTCGTGATGCTGATGATGAACCACCAAGGGATGCTCCAGTACGGCCTTGTGAATGGCGTTCAAAGGACTTCATGGATCAAGCTAGAATCAAGGAAGAATTTAATGCATATTTGCGTAACACTAATCTTGTGAGCTTGAGAGAAAAGTGCCGTCGGTGCCACTATCTCACTAGTTCCTTTGTGAGGAGGTTTGAATTTTCATCTTCACGCCAATTACCGGGCCCGTGCTTTTGATTGCAATGTAAAGCGCTAAAAAGCTGCTCAAACTCTTTGTACTCATACATTTCCTTTTTACTTCGCACATTGTGAAAGTGCATACTTTTTCTATAAGATTGGTCAAGTAGAGATACTTTGACTGCGAATAAACTTGTATGCAGACTAGAAAAGACGGAGGAGTACATGTGAAATTCTGCAAGCGTGGTGATCACCTTGGGAATAATGCTAATACGTATTGTTTTGCATGTTCATCAATGCGATGATACAGGAATTCAAACTAATCAAAATAAATTCATTCATACGGTCGGTTTCATATAAACATGCGGTTCATTACATTTCATACATTCTTCAACTAAAAAGGGGTGTTTGTGGCGCATGCATCTCCGGATCTACGAGGCAGTCATCCTCCTTTTCTAAAATAACTAAAAGGGAGTTGTTGGAGGTATAATTAATTAACGAAGCTACCCACATGTCCCTTGGGCGAGCGAAGCTTGATCCTTGACTACAGTGCGTTGCGTAGCGACATGTGGCTGTTGGGCCGCGTGTCGATCGATAACTACACTAGCGATTAAGTAAACAGCGCTCTTCTCTAGCGCAGCTCTCGACTCCATGTCGCGCCAAAAGCTAACGGCCGTCAATGGTCAGCCCGCCTAGCAGCTTCAGCGGAGGTAGCGGCGGTGGCCTTACTTGGACCCGGCGGCGACCTAACGTGTTCTACTCTTCCTCGTTTATGTGTGCGCGGCCTCGTTGGCAGCGGTGCGGGGCCTCGGCGGGCCGCGATATCCTGTCTCGTTGCGTGAGCGGCGCCTTCGTGAGCGGTAAATCCTCCCCACGTTGCGGCGGGTGGGGCCTCGGCTGAGCGGCGATGTCCTCTGCCTCGTTGTTGGCGGGCGGGGCCTCGGCGAGGCGGCGGTATCCTCTGCCTCGTTATTGGCGCCACGGGGCCTCGGCGGGCGAGGCGTCATCGGCGCCCGTGAGCGAGGACTCGTCGGGCCGGCATTTTCCTCTACCTGCGTCCTCGGTCTCGCCAAACAGCGTCTCGCCCGCTTCGCCGCCCTCTTTGCTAGCCTCTTTGTGGCGGCGCAGCCTCCGCCACCGCATGCGGTACCGCCCGGCGCTCGGCGGCCCTTGCGGCGGGCGATCAGTCGAGCAGCGCCTCCTGCTCCGCCCGCTCGCTGCGATCTGTTACTCCGCTGCGAGTGCTCTGGCGGAGATGGTGGTTAAGCGGCGGCTGCGCCTCCGGAACTGCTCCTCACGCATCGACCTCACCTGTCCATATATTGGGCACAGGCCTGCGCCGATGGTCATGGTGCAATGCCGCGAGATGGCGTGGAGAGGGGTTAGCGCGGATCGTCGACTACCATGTTCTCCATTGGGACATCGTTGTCCTCCGGCTGCTGCCCGGCCAGCGATCGGCAGCAATAGTTGCCATCTCCTTGTGGTCTGTCCTCCGCCGTCGAAGCGGCTGGGCGCGAGAAGCCATGGTGGTCGATAGTGGTGTGGGCGGGGAAAGGAGCAGTCACGGATGACTGCGGCTATGGCGGTGGCAGTTATATAGCAATGGTGGCGGCGGAGGGGACCGGACTGTGGCGCGGATAGCGCCACGGCAACAGCGTATCATTAATGTGTGGCAGATGGACAGACGGGCGGCACTTGTGTCGTTTGAAGGTCAACAATCGCTTTGCACGGGAAGCGAAGCGGCGGTCTTGTTTGAGACGAGAAGCAGCGAGAGATGACTTTACTTGGATAGGATGACAATGGGGACCCACCAGGTCCATAGCCTCACGTCGTAAGTGCCTCCTTATTTTATATATATATATATATATATAGGGATTGACTATTCATCACCCTAGGTGAGGAATAGTTATTCTTCACCACCTTTATTTTAACATCTATGCACCGTAATTTTACGTTTACGTAAATTTTGTATTATTTTAGACATAAAAAGAAGCGTAAGAAAACCTATACTCGTCATAAAAATATTTTATGTTAAATAAAATTACAAATGTAAAACATAGTGTAAAATGTACGTAAAATACAATTTTTAACCTATATATTTTTGTTATGCCAAATTTATGCAGTAAATCAATATGAATGTAACTATTTGTATTTCAAATGTAATTTATATTTATGAAATAATCATTAAAGATTACCTTGGGTGAAGAATACCTTATTCTGCACCCTAGGTGATGAATAATAACACTATATATATATATATATATATATATATATATATATATATATATATATATATATATATATATATAACTTTTTGCTTCCTCTGGTTTCCTAACATCACGGTCCCACACCATTGTCAACCTATGTACTCCCTCCTTTCCGGTTTATAGGGCTTATCTCAAAATTTTAGTTTTCCATTTTATAAGGCTCAATTTGGTTGTTTTCCATCACATGTTCTGATTCCAAGGTGCATTAAATCATCGCGTGCAAGTATTAAGAAAATTGACCAATGCATGTACTTTATGCATGCATGCATTACAATTAATGCATTGATAAACATAATTTTTAGGATAACAAGAGCATTAATTAGGTGCTTTTGCAAAACTACAAAAGTATTCCACGTCGCCATCTACCTTGATTGGTGAGATTTTGAATTGAGCACTATAAACCGGAAAGGAGGGGTAGTCAATAAGCGAGAGAATTGCACAAGGCAGCGGCCGACGGCTAGGACCAAGCAGCTCGAGCAGTATTTGTGTTTTTGAGGTGTGAAACTGCAGATTTTTGATGTTTACCCCAGATATTAATTTTCTCCTCGAACAACAACGAAAACATCGCTGCAGGTATAGCTGAGGCGGGTTGTGGCCCGTCTAGCCCGGCAGATATCCAGCCGGATATTAATTTTTTCAAAGCTGGAAATGGCTAGCCAGCTATACTTTTAGGTATACCAGGCAAGGTCAAGTTGTTATTCTCCGCCCCATTGGCTGCAAATCTTTCTAGGAGGGATGCATTAGGCTTAACAAGAAAATGGGTTGTAAGAAATATTAAATGGGATGTAATTATAAAAACTGGGTAGTAACTATAAAAAATGCACAAGCAGTGATTACTTTATAAAATATTATTTTGGAATATTGAAAATTTTAATTTCATTAATTGTTGCGAGTGCAATGTTTCATTGGATTTTACGTAAATAAATTTATATTGAAATTGTATTTAATCTGACTAGAAATTTGGGATAAAATATTCGGATCCCATCAAAATGTAGGAAATTTTATTGAATTATGTTTTGAGCGGTTGGTTGAAATGGGCTGTACTTTTAACAAGCTGTAAATGGGCTGTAGTAAACTCCATTAGAATTCACAAAATGGGCTACACATTCTTACAAATCTCAAATGGGCTATAAGTTCTCTGCCACACACTTCGGCATTACTAAGTTGATCGTCCCTAAAAACAGAGTTGGCGGCGTATGCAAGGCTTTGTCAACTTATAGTCAACACACAGTTCTAGCGGCGGTGGCGTTGGATGTCCATCCAGCAGGGCGTCTTCTTCTTCAATCTCAGATATTCTAGCTTCATCCGCTCAAAAATGATTCCTCCCACGACATACAAGGCGCACCGTTTGGAAGTGACACGTGGGCCTACTAATTTGGCGTACCAAGGGCTTTGTCAACTTAGTCAATATAAGCGATTCTAGCTGCGATGACCGTCGATGTCCATCCAGCGGCCATCGTGCTTCTTCAACCTCTGGTCTTCTTGCTCCGGCCGTCCAAAGCAGCGTCGGTCGTGCCTTTTGCTCACGCCTCCCATGGTCAATTTGTCTTGCTGCGGAGGCCTCCGCCCTACTACTCCCACCGCGGCAGGCCATCCCTCGCTCACCCACCCCTGTTATTATGTGGCGGCAGCGGTAATGCTTGAACCAGTGAACCCTCGTACTCTTCTCGCGTGTGCATCCTTTGCCCGCGTCTTCCCGGCTCGCGTCGTCCCTTCCTAGGCCTTGTCGCCGTCCACGCCGTGGTGCTCTCGGCGTGGCGTGGTCAGCGTGGTCGAGGCGACTTCCATCGGGCGTGGGCTGTACATGGAGAGGTGACGGTGGGTCCCGCAGCGGCGCGGAAGTGCCTCCTTATTACGCACAAAATAATTATTCCTCCACGACGGCGGGGACCCACGGACGGGCCACCATATTTCGTGAAAAAATGATTAGCCCACACTGCTGGGACCCGAGCTACATCTTCCGCGCAAGGAAGTGCGTCCAGAAAAAAAGCGATTAGCCCCACATTGCTGGGACCCCAGCTACATCTTCATACGCAAGGAAGTGCATCCGAAAAAACATTAAGCCCCTCATTGCTGGGACCTATCGGCTACACCTTACGCATAAGGAAATGCGTCCGGAAAAAAAGATTAGCCCCACATTGCTGGGACCGGTAGCTACACCTTCCATACGGGTGCGTCCGGGCAAAAAAACGATTAAGCCCCGACTCTTGGGACCCAGCAGCTACACCTTCACGCAAGGAAGTGTGTCGGGCAAAAAAAAACAAAGCGATTAGCCCCACATTGCTGGGACCCACCGGCTACATCTTCGCGAGCAAGGAAGTGCACGGCGGTCGGGACCCACCTGGTGAAGCGTGCGTGGCGTTGTCATCCTGGTGTGAGCGATATGCGTACATCTTGGTCAATGTAAGTGCGCATGCGTGTCGTAGTAGAGGCGTGCCGTAGCATGTACGTCGCGTCGTCTGGTGGCGGGTGCAAGAAAGAAAATCTGACCCGTATGTGTATATCTGGCGAGGTCTCGAGCGCCTAGTCGGCGCATCACGTATGGCGAGGGCTCGTGTTCATGGGCGAGCAGCGGAATGCGTCGTGTTCATGAGAGGCAGCGGAATGTCGTTTTCATGGGAGAGCAGCGGAATGCGTCGTGTTCATCGGAGAGCAGCAGGCGTGTGGGAGAACACCGGCTTGGAAAGAGCGAGCGATGAAGCGAGGCCGGGCATACCCGAAGCGGCCTTGTGTTCGACCGGCCGCGTTCGAGCAGGGTCTGTTGATCGGGAGGTGTGGCGTACTACAAAGCGGAGAAGCAGACCTCCTATGGTGAAGCAGGGGTCTGTTGATTGGGAGGGTGTGGCGTGCCATAAGCGGAGAAGCGGACCTCCTACGGTGAAGCAGGGGTCCTATTGATCGGGAGGGTGTGGCGTGCCAAAAGCGGAGAAGCGGACCTCCTACGGTGAAAGCAGGGGTCTGTTCGCCGGGAGGGGTGTGGCGTCTTGCAAAGCAGGACTCCATGGGATCTGTTCATCTCCACCGTCGACCTCCTCCGGCCTCCACGGGCTCCTGTTCATCCGGCCTCCACCGTGCGCTACTCCACGACTCTTGTTCAACCACCCCTCCACCGTCCTTTGTTCATCAGCCACGCACACCACAGGATCTGTTCAACCACCCCTCCGGCCACCCTCCACCATCTCTGTTCATCCACCCTCCACACACGAGTCCTGTTCATCGGAGAAACAGCGCCACCGCTCCTTGTTCATCAACCCCCCAACAACGCTCCTTTGTTCATCAATCGATCGGCTTGATTAGCGGCGATGGCGAAGAATAAGCTCCATCGGGTTTAGTTAACAGCCATCGATCGATCGCTCGGGTTTAGTAATGCGTGGTGAAAGTGCGTTATATCGACTAGAGGGTGAATAGGCGATTTTATGAATTCTTCAATGAGAATTTGCGGTGGAAGTTCTAAGTGAAGAACTACTTACTGGAATAAGTACTCGAAGTAAGCATAAGAGAATGCGGGCATGGTCATCATGATGAAATGAAGACAATCAAAGAAATGCGAGAAAGCGTAAACGGGATAACACAAGATGAAGACAAACATCTGAAGAAATTGGGCGAGAAATTGAGAAAGTCTTGATCAAAGTCTTCAAACAGATATGAACTAACACTCAACACGATAATGAGAAATGGAGCAGTTGAGGAAATAGAACCGATTAGGTTGGTGAAGACAATGGTTTGGTAGACCAGTTCCAACTGCTGTCTCGGTTATGCGTGCGGTTGGGCGGTGAGTATTTAAACTCAAGGACACACAGTCCGGACACCCGATCCTTGAGCACGCATCTCGGGACACCAAGTCCTCACCGTATTCTCCTTGAACTAAGGTCACACAGGACCTCGTCCAATCACTTTCGTGGTAAGTCTTGAGCGACTTCCAAACCTTCACAGACTTGGTCACTAAGCGATCCACAATTCCTCTTGGATGCTCTAGACCATGGCAGCCTAACCGTCTGGAAAAGCACAGTCTTCAAAGGTAACAAGCGTCGGATCACGCAGGATCAATCTCTTGATGATGCTCAATCACTTTGGGTTTGTAGGGGTTTGGTTTTTAGGTTTTCCTCACTCGATGATTTTCTCTCAAAGTCCTCGGAGGATGGGTTGCTCTCAAATGACAAGTGTCAAGTTCTCTCGGGCAGCCAACCAGCTAGTGGTTGTGAGAGGCGGCTATTTATAGCCTAGGGAGCAACCGACATGATAAGACATAAATGCCCTTCAATGATATGACCGTTAGGTGGATAAGATATTACGGGACAGGTGACGCATAACACAGCAGCGGTCGGAAATTTGACTCTCAAATTCCTCGGGGCTATCATGATCCTCCTTGTGTAGGCAATCCGCCTTTGGCGAATTCCTAACTCCTTAGTCAAAACAAATTTCTCGTGACGGAAGAACTTCGTCTACATCCTTTGAAAAAATTGGTGAGCTGTATGAGATTTCCAAAGGCTTCCTCGAAGGATTGGTAGGTGTAGGATTTTGAGTTGAGCATCACATGGAAATTTTCCTTAGTATGTCCTCGACCCCTTTCTTGATGCGGTGTTTCCTATGACTCAAGAAAGAAAGCGAAACTCGAAAACAAATGTCTTCACGCTTCATGTTCCTCAAATGAATACCAAGTCTTCAAGGTCACACCAATTTCTTCACTTTCAAAGTCTTGAAAGTCTTCATAATATCAAAGTCTTGATCGAAGAACTTCATTTTAAGAGAATCGACTTTCTCTGTAAATATCAAACTCTGATAGACTTATAGACCTGTGTACACTCATAAACACATTAGTCCCTTAACCTATAAGTCTTCAATACCAAAATCACTAAGGGGCACTAGATGCTTACAATCTCCCCTTTTGGTGATTGATGGCAATCTGAGTTAAGTTTTCAGCGGGATAAACATATGAAGTGTAAATCTGATATTGAGGAATTTGATGGCAAGATATAGAAGAACTCCCCACGAAGATGTGCATAGTGAGAATTTTGCTTTTGAGGCATTGCACATTTGAAGAGTTGAATCATGGAGATCTCCCCTATATCTTGTAATTCATACTGCGCATTTGACATATAATATGAAGAATTTGAAATGCATGATGAAATATGGTGGTGATGTAGTTCGACATGCGTGTATTAACATATAATGAGGAATAAGCATGCGAGAGAACACATCAAAAGTATCGAGCACCATCGGGTTTAAGATTACAACTTCGATCAATAAAGTTTGAGAAGAAGAGAGTTGTAACTTAGCAAAAAAGCGTTGTATATGGCGTTAAAATAGACCGCTTGAAGACTAACTCAAATTTCTCCCCTTTGTCATCGAATGACCAAAAGGTTGAAGCGAGGACTACGCATACGAAGAATTTCAAGTTGATGAAGGGCGCCCGGCGTTATCAGTCGTTTGTGCGTAGTAGAACCTCTTGCGATGTCGTCAAGAATTCATTTTCATCGTATCAGCGCGATTAAGAATAGGGCTGGCCACCAAGGAAGGAACCTTGACCTTCTTGTATTTCTTCGGTGGAAGTGCAGACCAGTCAAATTCTTCCTTGAGACCCATTGTCTTCAGTTCTTCTGCTATTTGTAGACATTAGAAAGAATAGCCAGTGCGGTTGAAGGTTTCATGGAGGTAGTATTGGTTTTCTTCTTTGCATTGTGTGTGTTGGGGAGCGTAGTAATTTCAAAAACTTTCCTCGCACACGCAAGATCATGGTGATGCATAGCAGCGAGAGGGAGAGTGTAGTCCACGTACCCTCGTGAGACCGAAAGCGAGCGTTAACTGCACAACGCGGTTGATGTAGTCGTCGTCTTCACGATCCGACCGATCAAGTACCGAACATACGGCACCTCCGAGTTCAGCACACGTTCAGCCCGATGGCGTCCCTTGAACTTCGATCCAGCAAAGTGTTGAGGGAGAGTTTCGTCGACCGCGACGGCGTGGTGGCGATGTTGATGTTCTACCGTCGCGGGGCTTCGCCTAAGCACCGCTCTGATATTATCGAGGTGGACTATGGTGGAGGGGCACCGCTGCATGGCTAAGAGATCAATGATCAATTGTTGTGTCTCTAGGGTGCCCCCCCCTTATATAAAGGAGCAAGGGGGAGGCGGCGGCCCTTGCTAGGCGCGCGCCGGGGAGAGAGTCCTCCTCCTAGTAGAGTAGGACTCCCCTCTTTCCTACTCCTACTAGGAGGAAAGGAAGGGAAGAGAGAGAGAAGGAAGGAAGGCGCCCCTCTCCTAGTCCAATTCGGACCAGAGGGGGAGGGGGCGCGCGGCCCACCCTGGCTGCCCCCCTCTCTCTCTCCACTAAGGCCCATAAGGCCCATTACTTCTCCCGGGGGGGTCCGGTTACCCTCCGGCACTACGGTTTTCTCCGAAATCACCCGGAACACTTCCGGTGTCCGAATATAGTCGTCCAATATATCAATCTTTATGTCTCGACCATTTCAAGACTCATCGTCATGTTCATGATCACATCCGGGACTCCGAACAACCTTCGGTACATCAAAACATATAAACTCATAATATAATTGTCATCGTAACGTTAAGCGTGCGGACCCTACGGGTTCGAGAACTATGTAGACATGACCGAGACACGTCTTAGGTCAATAACCAATAGCGGAACCTGAATGCTCATATTGGCTCCTACATATTCTACGAAGATCTTTATTGGTCAGACCGCATAACAACATACGTTGTTCCCTTTGTCATCGGTATGTTACTTGCCCGAGATTCGATCGTCGGTATCTCAATACCTAGTTCAATCTCGTTACCGCAAGTCTCTTTACTCGTTCCGTAATACATCATTCATAACTAACTCATTATTTGCAATGCTTGCAAGGCTTAAGTGATGTGCATTACCGAGAGGGCCAGAGATACCTCTCCGACAATCGGAGTGACAAATCCTAATCTCGAAATCGCCAACCCAACAAGTACCTTGAGACACACTGTAGAGCACCTTTATAATCACCCGATTACGTTGTGACGTTTGGTAGCACACAAAGTGTTCCTCGGTAAGCAGGAGTTGCATAATCTCATAGTCATAGGAACATGTATAAGTCATGAAGAAAGCAATAGCAACATACTAAACGATCAAGTGCTAAGCTAACGGAATGGGTCAAGTCAATCACATCATTCTCCTAATGATGTGATCCCGTTAATCAAATGAAAACTCATGTCTATGGTTAGGAAACATAACCATCTTTGATCAACGAGCTAGTCAAGTAGAGGCATACTAGTGACACTCTGTTTGTCTATGTATTCACACATGTATTATGTTTCCGGTTAATACAATTCTAGCATGAATAATAAACATTTATCATGAAATAAGGAAATAAATAATAACTTTATTATTGCCTCTAGAGCATATTTCCTTCAGTCTCCCACTTGCACTAGAGTCAATAATCTAGTTCACATCACCATGTGATTTAACACCAATAGTTCACATCGTTATGTGACCAACACCCAAAGGGTTTACTAGAGTCAATAATCTAGTTCACATTGCTATGTGATTAACGCCCGAAGAGTACTACGGTGTGATCATGTTTTGCTTGTGAGAGAAGTTTGGTCAACGGGTCTGCCACATTCAGATCCGCATGTATTTTGCAAATTTATATGTCAACAA
This sequence comes from Aegilops longissima, assembly GCA_021605205.1. Lineage (NCBI taxonomy): Eukaryota > Viridiplantae > Streptophyta > Magnoliopsida > Poales > Poaceae > Aegilops > Aegilops longissima. Next base: position 14,448 of record JAHIAM010012248.1, read on the forward strand.
TGCTCTGCATGGAGCTACTCTAGCTAATTGCTCCCACTTTCAATATTTATCCAGATTGAGACTTAGAGTCATCTGCATCAGTGTCAAAACTTGCATCGACGTAACCCTTTACGACGAACCTTTTGTCACTTCCGTAATCGAGAAACATATCCTTATTACAGTAAGGATAATTTTGACCGCTGTCCATTGATCTACTCCTAGATCACTATTGTACTCCCTTGCCAAAATCAGTGTAGGGTATACAATAGATCTGGTACACAGCATGGCATACTTTATAGAACCTATGGCTGAGGCATAGGGAATGACTTTCATTCTCTTTCTATCTTCTGCCGTGGTCGGGCTTTGAGTCTTACTCAACTTCACACCTTGTAACACAGGCAAGAACTCTTTCTTTGACTGTTCCATTTTGAACTACTTCAAAATCTTATCAAGGTATGTACTTATTGAAAAAACTTATCAAGCATCTCGATCTATCTCTGTAGATCTTGATGCTCAATATGTAAGCAGCTTTACCGAGGTCTTTCTTTGAAAAACTCCATTCAAACATTCCTTTATGCTTTGCAGAATAATTCTACATTATTTCCGATCAACAATATGTCATTCACATATACTTATCAGAAATGTTGTAGTGCTCCCACTCACTTTCTTATAAATACAGGCTTCACCGCAAGTCTGTATAAAACTATATGCTTTGATCAACTTATCAAAGCGTATATTCCAACTCCGAAATGCTTGCACCAGTCCATAGATGGATCGCTGGAGCTTGCATACTTTGTTAGCACCTTTAGGATTGACAAAACCTTCTGGTTGCATCATATACAACTCTTCTTTAATAAATCCATTAAGGAATGCAGTTTTGTTTATCCATTTGCCAGATTTCATAAAATGCGGCAATTGCTAACATGATTCGGACAGACTTAAGCATCGATACAAGTGAGAAAATCTCATTGTATTCAACATCTTGAACTTGTCGAAAACATTTTTGCGACAATTTGAGCTTTATAGATAGTAACACTACTATCAACGTTCGTCTTCCTCTTGAAGATCCATTTATTTTCTATGGCTTGCCGATCATCGGGCAAGTCAACCAAAGTCCACACTTTGTCCTCATACATGGATCCTATCTCAGATTTCATGGCCTCAAACCATTTCACGGAATCTGGGCTCATCATCGCTTCCTCATAGTTCGCAAGTTCGTCATGGTCTAGTAACATGACTTCTAGAACAGGATTACCGTACCACTCTAGTGCGGATCTCACTCTGGTTTACCTACGAGATTGGTAGTAACTTGATCTGAAGTTACATGATCATCATCATTAGCTTCCTCACTAATTGGTGTAGTAGTCACAGGAACAGATTTTTGTGATGAACTAATTTACAATAAGGGAGAAGGTACAATTACCTTATCAAGTTCTACTTTCCTCCCACTCACTTCTTTCGAGAGAAACTCCTTCTCTAGAAAGTATCCATTCTCAGCAACAAATGTCTTGCCTTCGGATCTGTGATAGAAGGTGTACCCAACTGTCTCCTTTGGGTATCCTATGAAGACACATTTCTCCGATTTGGGTTTGAGCTTATCATGATGAAACTTTTTCTTATAAGCATCGCAACCCCAAACTTTAAGAAACGACAACTTTGGTTTCTTGCCAAACCACAGTTCATATCGTGTCGTCTCAACGGACTTAGATGGTGCCCCTTTTTAATGTGAATGCAGCTGTCTCTAATGCATGACCCCAAAACGATAGTGGTAAATCGGTAAGAAACATCATAGATTGTACTATATCCAATAAAGTATGGTTATGACGTTCGGACACACCATTATCTTTGTGGTGTTCGGTGGCGTGATTTGTGAAACTATTCCACATTGTTTTAATTGAAGACCAAACTCGTAACTCAAATATTTGTCTCCACGATCAGATCGTAGAAACTTTATTTTCTTGTCACGATGATTTTCCACTTCACTCTGAAATTCTTTGAACTTTTCAAATGTTTCAGACTTATGTTTCATCAAGTAGATATACCCATATCTGCTCAAATCATCTGTGAAGGTCAGAAAATAATGATACCCGTCGCGAGCCTCAACACTCATCGGATCGCATACATTAGTATGTATTATTTCCAATAAGTCAGTTGCTCGCTCCATTGTTCCGGAGAACGGAGTTTTAGTCATCTTGCCCATAAGGCATGGTTCGCAAGCATCAAGTGATTCATAATCAAGTGATTCCAAAATCCCATCATCATGGAGTTCCTTCATGCGTTTTACACCAATATGACCTAAACAGCAGTGCCATAAATAAGTTGCACTATCATTATTAACTTTGCATCTTTTGGCTTCAATATTATGAATATGTGTATCACTACGATCGAGATCCAACAAGCCATTTTATTGGGTGTATGACCATAGAAGGTTTTATTCATGTAAATAGAACAACAATTATTCTCTAATTTTCAATGAGTAACCGTATTGCAACAAACATGATCAAATCATATTCATGCTCAACACAAACACCAAATAACACTTATTTAGTTTCAACACTAATCCCGAAAGTATAGGGAGTGTGCGATGATGATCATATCAATCTTGGAACTACTTCCAACACACATCGTCACTTCACCCTTAACTAGTTTCATTCATTCGCAACTCCGTTTGAGTTACTACTCTTAGCAACCGAACCAGTATCAAATACCGAGGGGTTGCTACGAACACTAGTAAAATACACATTAATAATCTGTATATCAAATATACCTTTGTTCACTTTGCCGTCCTTCTTATCCGCCAAATACTTGGGGTAGTTCCGTTTCCAGTGACCAGTTCCTTTGCAGCAGAAGCACTTAGTCTCAGGCTTAGGTCCAGAATTGGGCTTCTTCACTTGAGCAGCAACTTTGCTTGTCGTTCTTCTTGAAATTCCCCTTCTTCCCTTTGCCCTTTTCTTGAGACCAGTGGTCTCGTCAACCATCAACACTTGATGTTTTTCTTGATTTCTACCTTCGTCGATTTCAGCATCATGAAGAGCTTGGGAATTGTTTCTGTTATCCCTTGCATATTATAGTTCATCATGAAGTTCTACTAACTTGGTGATGGTGACTAGAGAATTCTGTCAATCACTATTTTATCTGGAAGATTAACTCCCACTTGATTCAAGCGATTGTAGTACCCAGACAATCGAGCACATGCTCTTTGCTTGAGCTATTCTCCTCCATCTTTTAGCTATAGAACTTGTTGGAGACTTCATATCTCTCAACTCGGGTATTTGCTTGAAATATTAACTTCAACTCCTGGAACATCTCATATGTCCATGACGTTTCAAAACGTCTTTGAAGTCTCGATTCTAAGCCGTTAAGCATGGTGCACTAAACTATCAAGTAGTCATCATATTGAGCTAGCCAAACGTTCATAATGTCTGCATCTGCTCCTGCAATAGGTTTGTCACCTAGCGGTGCATCAAGGACATAATTCTTCTGTGCAGCAATGAGGATAAACCTCAGATCACGGATCCAATCCGCATCATTGATACTAACATTTTTCAACTTAGTTTTCTCGAGGAACATATATATAACATAGGGAAGCAACAACGCGAGCTATTGATCTACAACATAAATATGCTAATACTACCAGGACTAAGTTCATGATAAATTAAAGTTCAATTAATCATATTACTTAAGAACTCCCACTTAGATAGACATCCCTCTAATCCTCTAAGTGATCATGTGATCCAAATCAACTAAACCATAACCGATCATCACGTGAAATGGAGTAGCTTTCAATGGTGAACATCACTATGTTGATCATATCTACTATATGATTCACGCTCGACCTTTCGGTCTCAGTGTTCCGAGGCCATATCTGCATATGCTAGGCTCGTCAAGTTTAACTGAGTATTCGCATGTGCAAAACTGGCTTGCACCGTTGTAGATGGATGTAGAGCTTATCACACCCGATCATCACGTGGTGTCTCGGGCATGACGAACTTTGGCAGCGGTGCATACTCGGGAGAACACTTTTATCTTGAAATTTAGTGAGAGATCATCTTATAAAGCTACCGTCGAACTAAGCAAAATAAGATGTATAAAAGATAAACATCACATGCAATCAAAATATGTGACATGATATGGCCATGATCATCTTGTGCCTTTGATCTCCATCTCCAAAGTACCGTCATGATCTCTATCGTCACCGGCATGACACCATGATCTCCATCATCTTGATCTATATCAATGTGTGTCGTCACATGGCCAATCTATTGCTCTTGCAACTATTGCTATCGCATAGCGATAAAGTAAAGCAATTATTTGGCGCTTGCATCTTATGCAATAAAGAGACAACCATAAGGCTTACGCGATTGTCGATAACTTCAACAAAACATGATCATCTCATACAACAACTTATATCTCATCACGTCTTGACCATATCACATCACAACATGCCTGCAAAAACAAGTTAGGCGTCCTCTACTTTGTTGTTGCAAGTTTTACGTGGCTGCTACGGGCTGAGCAAGAACTGTTCTTACCTCGCATCAAAACCACAGCGATAGTTTGTCAAGTTGGTGTTGTTTTAATCTTCGCAAGGACGGTGTAGCCACACTCAGTTCAACTAAAGTTGGAGAAGCGACACCCGCCACCACCTGTATGCAAAGCACGTCGGTAGAACCAGTCTCGCGTAAGCGTCTGGCGTAATGTCGGTCCGGACCGCTTCATCCAACAATACCGCCCGAACCAAAGTATGACATCTTTGGTAAGCAGTATGACTTATATCGCCCACAACTCACTTGTGTTCTACTCGTGCATATTACATCAACGCATAGAACCTAGGCTCGGATGCCATTGTTGGGGAGCGTAGTAATTTCAAAAAATTCCTACGCTGCGCAAGATCATGGTGATGCATAGCAGCGAGAGGAGTGTTGTCCACGTACCCTCGTGAGTAATTTGACAAGCGGTTGATGTAGTCGTGCGTCTTTCCGACCGATCAAGCACCGAAACTACGGCACCTCCGAGTTCAGCACCGTTCATCGATGGCGATCCCGAACTCCGATCCAGCAAAGTGTTGAGGAGAGTTTCATCGACACGACGGCATGGTGATGATGTTGATGTTCTACCGACGAAGGGCTTCGCCTAAGCACCGCTACTGATATATCGAGGTGGACTATGGTGGAGGGGGCACCGCTGCGGCTAAGAGATCAGCGATCAATTGTTGTGTCTCTAGGGTGCCCCTTCCCCGTATATAAAGGAGCAAGGGGAGGCGGCCGGCCCTTGCTAGGCTCGCCAGAGGAGGGTCCTCCTCCTAGTAGGAGTAGGACTCCCTCTTCCTACTCCTACTAGGAGGGGAAAGGAAAGGAGAGGGAGGAAGGAAAGGGGCGCCCCCTCCTAGTACAATTCGGACCAGAGGGGGAGGGGGAGTGTGGCCCACCCTGGCTGCCCCTCTCTATCTCTCTCCACTAAGGCCCATAAGGCCCATACTTCTCCCGGGGGGTTCCGGTAACCCTCCGGCACTCCGGTTTTCTCCGAAATCACCCAGAACACTTCCAATGTCCGAATATAGTCGTCCAATATATCAATCTTTATGTCTCGACCATTTGGAGACTCCTCGTCATGTCCGTGATCACATCCGGGACTCCGAACAACCTTCGGTACATCAAAACATATAAACTCATAATATAACTATCATCGTAACGTTAAGCGTGCAGACCCTACGGGTTCGAGAACTATGTAGACATGACCGAGACACGTCTCAAGTCAATAACCAATAGCGGAACCTGGATGCTCATATTGACTCCTACATATTCTACGAAGATCTTTATCGGTCAGACCGCATAACAACATACGTTGTTCCCTTTGTCATCGGTATGTTACTTTCCCGAGATTGATCGTCGGTATCTCAATACCTAGTTCAATCTCATTACCGGCAAGTCTCTTTACTCGTTCCGTAATACATCATTCCATAACTAACTCATTAGTTGCAATGCTTGCAAGGCTTAAGTGATGTGCATTACCGAGAGGGCCCGGAGATACCTCTCCGACAATTGGAGTGACAAATCCTAATCTCGAAATCGCCAACCCAACAAGTACCTTTGGAGACACCTGTAGAGCACCTTTATAATCACCCGATTCACGTTGTGACGTTTGGTAGCACACAAAGTGTTCCTCCGTAAGCAGGAGTTGCATAATCTCATAGTCATAGGAACATGTATAAGTCATGAAGAAAGCAATAGCAACATACTAAATGATCAAGTGCTAAGCTAACGGAATGGGTCAAGTCAATCACATCATTCTCCTAATGATGTGATCCCGTTAATCAAATGAAAACTTATGTCTATGGTTAGGAAACATAACCATCTTTGATCAACGAGCTAGTCAAGTAGAGGCATACTAGTGACACTCTGTTTGTCTATGTATTCACACATGTATTATGTTTCCGGTTAATACAATTCTAGCATGAATAATAAACATTTATCATGAAATAAGGAAATAAATAATAACTTTATTATTTCCTCTAGGGCATATTTCCTTCGATTCAGAGTTCACTTGTAGATACAGCATGCACCGTCAAGGGAGGGCTGAGTGGGAGGACGCGAAGCAATTGATTCTTTGGTGCCTTGTAGTGAGTATTTTGGACATCGGTCCAACACCCATGAGTTCACATCTTGGCGTCTCGGTGATATGCAGCGTCGCATAGAATTGAAGAATAAGTTCTTCATTCCAATCACAGATGTCGGTGCAGAAATTTAGGAGTCTGCATCATGAAGAACAACGAGGGGCGGCTCAAAGCTGGCGGAGATTCCATGTCCACATGAGGAATATGTGCATGATCGAAGACTTTGTCTTTGTTGAATACGAGGAGAGGAATAGAAGTTGGCTTGACTAGCAGTCGAAGCGCCTCTTCCTTATCGGCGAGTCATATGGGTTGTAGTTAGTGAAGAACACATGCTCATTGAAGAAATCTTCAGCCTTGAACTTTTGCTTTGTTGAGAATGGATTCTTTGGCTTTGGCGATGGAGTGTCGATGAGTTGCATCACGACCTCTGGAATCACAATCTTAGGTTCTTGGTGAGAATTTCTGGTTCCTCTTCATATGCGATCTGCGTGTTCATAGGGTCGGCAGCGGCGGGTTCTTTAGCACTAGTGGCTGGAATTTCTTCATGCCGAGAGGAGTGGGATGAGTTTCTTGAGCCAGTTGAGCAGTTGGTGCGGGGAGAGAATTTGTTGGATTGGGGTGAAGAGTGGATAATTGTGAAGAGTGGAGGTGGGATCTTGACTTTCCCAAAAGTCATCGTTCATCACAGGCGTTGTGCTTCAATATCACGTCTTCGTCTTCAATTTCCTCAACACCAGCCTCTTCGGTATGGCTGAGGCATAGGAGAGAAATGATTGGTGTTGAAGGATTGCTTCCACTTCAATTTCTTCATCAATCTGCTTTGTGAAGCAGCGAGAATGATTTTCTTCTTGAGATCAGCTTGGGATCTCATACTCTTCATCAAAAGGAACAAGGTCCTTTGATGGCATGGAGAAGTGGAACAACATTGGTTGGATTTTCAAAGAGCTTGTCATAGGCTTCATTTTCTTGGGGCTGAAGAATTTGAAGCAGTGATGCTTTCCTTTTCTTCCACAGCTCGCTCTGCTGCCTTGGTCTTCTTCACATCGAGATCTTGATGGAAGGATTGGAGTTTGTGTAGGAGCGGGAGGAGGTGAGGAATCTGGTTGAATTTCCTCGGTATGGCGATCGATTGCCCTAACTTCTTCGAGTTTCTTGGTAGCACCACTAGTGGATGCCTAGCAATTTCTTCGGCGGTGGAATGGAGTCATCAGCCACGGAACTAGCATTTTCATCGGCAGCTGAACTTCATCGGTGGTCTTGGCATGTTCTTCGGCGGAGCGAAGATTCACATGAGGAACTTCTTGTGGCGATGGGGCTGCAACATTGGTGAACTTCTCCGTCGGTTTCACAAACGACTTGGCTCCTTTCCGGTCAGCATAGTATGAGTCAAATTTATTGAGGGCTTTGATGTCGGCTGCATCTTGACAAGTTCTTGATTGTCATCTTGACAACATTTTCTTCGACAGTTTTTCTTTTACATCTTGCGGTTTCTTGATCTCTCGGCCTTCTCATATTTCCATTTCTCCTCTTGGATGAAATGAGTCGACATGTGACTTTGGCGGTGTCGGATGAAAATCAGGCATAGGGTGTACGGATCCTTGTGCTGGGAGATCAATGTAATCGAGGATTTTCTTGGGATCCAAAAGCAGTGGCACAGGTGTGCCTTTGGCTCTAGCGGACTTAACTTGTCGGTCTCGATGATTTCTGCAAGTTCATCATCCTCGGATGTACGTGAAAAGCAACTTGTTTCTTCTTGGACTTGGCGAGGACCTCGTCTAGCTGTTGCCTTAGTCTTGACATAGTTGGGCGGATGAAGAATTTGGCATGGCCCGAGGAACTTCTTTGAGACACGGAGAGCAATTGAGATACACTGCAATCCTTTGGCACGAGGCGGATGCCACAGTCTTGAGGACTTTGGAGGAGCTCTTGAGGACTTTGTAGGAGGCCGAGGATTTGGGAGGCGCAGGAAGCAGCATGAGGGCTGGGCGTGAGGGCATTAAAGATTCGGCCGTGAGGGCATTCTTTGTTGAAACACTTGGCTTGTGTGCTTGGGCTTCTTTGCGTAGATTTTCTTGGCAGCGAGGCCTCGATGGCAGCAGCGATGTGAGTCCTCATTAAATTTCCTCCTTTGCTTCTTTGGCTTGTCTCGTTAACTTGGCTTGGCGCTTGGCCCATTCTTGAGGAAAGTCCTCCTGCAGCAATCTTTGGTGGGGTCGACTTCTTAGCCAGTGCCAATGGAGCTCTTGGGCATGGAGGATTGATGCGAATTTCTTCATGTACTTTGGAGTAACATATCTGTACTCCTCCATTCCTTGCCCATCTCCTTTCAATCCTCTGAATGCGCACCTTGCGCTGATTTTTATTTTCCTTGCCAAACTTGGCTTCATTAGGTGTGCAATAGTCGGGTATAAGTCCTCGGAGTATCTCAAAAGCAGTCATGACCTCATGCCTCTTTCCTCCTTTCTATGGCTTCTTTCCTTACGCCATATTCTTGGTGAGAATTTGAACAATCGAATTCTCTGAAGAAGTATGCAACTTTTCTTTGAGGAATGCTGAAAATGAGTTAAGTTGATGAGAACCTAGTGATTCAGCGGCGGACATGAGTACTGTGAGCAGTATAGTTGCGAGGAATTTGGAGAGGTCATATCCGTTCTTAGAAGGTTTTTGAAAAGAACTAGTTTGAGGAATTTGACGAGATGAGCCTTGAAGAATTTCACTAGCGATCTTTGTCTTAGGTTCGAGTTGTATAGATCGAGGATCCACACAATTGAGGAATCTTGAAGAAAATCATGGCTTAGAAAGCGAATCAAGAGCATATTACCATTTGAGGTGTTCATATGTGAAGATTTGAAGAATAAACACCTTTGAAGATTTTCAGGAAGGTTTGAGAATCAAGCGAGTAATAAAAGTAACTTTTAATTACGGTAGAAGAACGACGAATGAGAGGTGTAGATTAAGTTAAATGGAGTTCAAATCTCACGCCCTAACTTCGGTGAGGAAGATAGCTCTGGCGGCGGAGTGAAGATTTCAGCGATCGTAGCGAAGTCTGACAATGACGAAGTCGAAGCGGTGAAGCTCTTCCTCACGGCGATGATGGATGGCGGCGCTAGGGTTTGAAGCTCGGCGAGAGAGAAGCGGTCGGCGAATAAGGGAAGTGAGGAAGGGAGAGGGTATATATATTACGGTGAAAAACCATTAGCCGAAGATTTTGGACAAGCGTGCCTGACCCTTCTCATTACGCTTGACATGTGTCACCCCGTCTTGAAAAGTGGAGATTGTGTTAGATCGTGGGTGAATAGATAAGTTTATCGTGGGATGCGAGCGGTTTGGCGGCAAAGCGCGAAATTTTGATAAGATAAGTTAAAAGTTCCGTTCACAATTTCTTCAGGTGACAAGGACACAGTGAAGATTTGATTTGGAGCGAGTTTCAAATAGAGCACATGAAGAATTTGTGAATAGATTGGGTTGAGTATAGCATAGAGGGAAGGTTCGATCATATTCACTTAGCAGAAAAAGCAACGAAGAAATAGCCATAAGTGAATGTTGTAGAGACATAAACCCATATATATATATATATATATATATATATATATATATATATATATATATATATATATATATATATATATATATATATATATATATATATATATATATATATATATATATATATATATATATATATATATATATATATATATATATATATATATATATATATATATATATATATATATATATATATATATATATATATATATATATATATATATATACATATATATATATATATATATATAGTCAATGAAGAAGGACAGCGGAAGCAGTGAAGATTTTGCAAGGTTGAAGAATTTGAAAAAGTGAAGAATTTCAAAGCGAGGAAAACTCAAATTGAAGATTTTCAATTTTGGTGGTGGCGTGACCCACCGTATAAGAATGATGATTTCAGACACACATACAATTGTCGTAGGGTTCTAAGAATCAAATTTTCATTAATTTCTTCACACTTAGAGTGTTATTCTTCATTGATTGAAGAACAAGGTTTCTTCATGTGTTGCACATCTAAGTCATCAATTTTGCATAAGTGTCGGGATGTGTGTCCTTTTCAAAGAACATTGAAGATTCTAAGATATTTAGCTCACACATAACTTGCTAAATCTCTTCTCATCCAAGGGCTTTGTGAAGATATCGGCTAGCTGTTCTTGAGTCTTCACATGCTCGATGGAGATGTCGCCCTTCAACACATGATCACGAAGAAAATGATGGCGAATCTGAATGTGCTTTGTCTTGAGTGCTGAAGCTGGGTTGTGAGCAATCTTGATGGCACTCTCATTGTCACGATGAGAGGCACATTCTTCACGTTGATGCCGTAGTCCTTGAGAGTTTGCTTCATCCACACAATTGAGCACAACAAGAGCCAGCAGCAATGTACTCAGCTTCGCATGAGAGCAGGTGATCATGATTCTGTTTCTTCGAGGACCAACAGACCAAAGATCGTCAGAAATGACAAGTACCGGATGTTGACTTGCGGTCCACGATCACCAGCATAGTCGAGTCGAGAATATCCAATGAGATCAAAAGTGAAGAATTTGCTTCACAACCTTGTGGTGTGATTCCTTGGTGTAACTTGAAATCGGGCACACATGCAAACACTAAGCATTATATCGGCCTAGATGCACATAAGTACAATAGAGAACCAATCATGGAGTGGTATACCTTGTGATCAAAGTCAATACCATTTTCATTAGTGCATAGATGGCCATTTGTGGGCATAGGAATTTTGCGCCTTTGCAATCTTGCATGCGAATTTCTTGAGAACATCTTTGAGGTATTTCCACTGAGATATGAATATGCCATTGTGTTGTTGTGAATTTGAAGACCTAAGAAGAATTTCAATTCTCCATCATAGACATTTGATATTCTTCACTCATCATATAGGCAAATTCATCACTATAACGTTGGTCGATACACCAAAGATAATATCATCAACATATATTTGGCACACAAACAGTTCACCATCATATGATTTAGTAAAGAGAGTAGGGTCGAGTGAACCGGTGTGAAGCCATTCTTCACGAAGAATTCCTTCAATGTATCATACCACGCGTGTAGAACTTTGTTTGAGACCATAGAGGGCCTTGTTGAGTCGAAGACTTTGTCGAGGATTCTTTGGATCTTCAAAACACAGGGGTTGAGCAACATATACTTCTTCCTCAAGCTTACCATTGAGGAATGCACTTTTCACATCCATTTGATATAAAGTGATATTATGATGGTTAGCATAAGCAAGTAATATCGAATAGCCTCAAGTCTAATAACAGTGCAAAAGTTTCATCGAAATCAATTCCTTCAACTGTGTGTAGCCTTGAGCTACAAGTCGTGCCTTATTCATCACCACAAGGCCATTTTCATCTTTCTTGTTGCGGTAGATCCACTTTGTGCCAATGATATTATGCTTGCGAGGATCGGACGTTTGACCGGTTCCAGACATTGTTGAGCTCGAGCTGATGTAATTCTTCTTGCATTGCACTGAATCCACTCGGGCTCGAAATCTTCATCTACCTTAGTGGGCTCTGTGATAGAGACAAAAGCATAGTGCCCACAAAAGTTAGATAAATGTGAAGCTTTTGGCGTGTGAGAGGACTGGCGCTTCAATGTCATCGATGATCTTGTCAACTTGCACTTCTTTTGCACAGCGAGGATGAGCTGGTTGTCGTCGAGGAATTTGATCAGCATTTTCTTGACGCCATTTTCTTGACTTTATCTTGAGTGCATCATCTCGGCGTTCTTGGCGTCAGGAATGAATTCTTGACAGATTCTTCATTAGAATGACATCCTCGATCGCCTTGAACTTGATAGATTCCTCGGTGCTGGTTCATCTATCATAGGAAGTAGGTGCTCTCTTTGCGAGCCATTAGTTTCATTGAACCGCATCTCAGTTTCAACAATCTTGTAAGAACATTGTTGAAGACTACTGTAGAGTGTCTTGAGTCCTTCCGTAACCAAGCATAAAGCCTTCATGTGCTTTCGGTGCAAATTTAGCATTGTGATGAGGATCTCTAATCCAGCATTTACACGAAGACTTTGAAATAACTCACATTGGGTTTCTTGTCGTTGAGGAGTTCATAGGCAGTCTTCTTGAAGAATTTGTGAAGATATACTCTGTTGATGATGTGGAGCAGCGGTATCAATTGCATCAATCCAAAAACGACGAGGCGTTTTGTATTCATCAAGCATAGTCTGAGCCATCTCAACAAGAGTTACGTTCTTGCGCTCCACGACGCCATTTCTTTGAGGAGTATAAGGGCGGATAACTCATGAGTAATACCAAGTTCATCAAGATAGTCATCAAGACCGAATTCTTGAACTCAGTTCCATTGTCACTCTGATGTGCTGATCTTCACACCAAAGTTGGTTTGAAACCCTCGAGGAAAATCGTTTGAAGATTCCTGCACTTCATGTTTGTAAGTAACAATGTAACAATGTGTACCCATGTATGAGAGTAATCATCAACAATAACAAAGCCATAGAGATGCATCATTAGTATTTGCTGAGTAATGATTAGGACCAAAGAGGTCCATGTGAAGCAATTGAATGGGCGAGTAGTGGTCATGATAGTCTTATTTGGATGCTTGGCCTTGGTCATTTTCCAACTTCACGGGCTCCACACAAGTGATCCTTGAGAATTTGACATTCTCAATGCCAATGACATGCTTCTTCTTCCATAGCGTGTGCAAATTCCTCATGCTGCGTGACCAAGTCGTCGATGCCATAGCCAGATATACGAAGCTTTTGCAAGTAGACACCACGGCTGGTTGTGGTCCTGTAGAGAAATCAACAATATACAAGTCTCCTCTCCTAAAGCCTTGAAGACTTTGGGTGTAAACTTCCATGATCACAACACAATGATACTTGCCAAAGACAACAACCATATCAAGATCACAAAGCATTGAGGCTGACATGAGGTTGTATCCTAAGGACTCAACAAGCATGACTTTGTCCATGTGTATGTCCATAGAGATACATAACCTTACCAAGACCCAATACTGACTTTTGCCTTTGTCGGCCAAGATGATATGCTTGGATGTGGCGGTGATAAGGAGCATCCATCAATAGATTCTTGTCACCGGTCATGTGATTTGTACATCCACTATCGAGGACCCACTCATTGGCTTTGGGTTGATCATCCTGCGAGATGAATTAGTGCAACTTACGAACTCATATACTTCATCGATGAAGAATATGATATCAATTTCATCAGATGAATTTCATCGGCGATTATAATAGATAAGCGGTATGAGGGCGTGTGAAATGAAAGTTCATTTCTTCATGATTAGCTGCGTCCTTCGAGCAATTTTATGAGGCCCTAGCAAATTCTTGGGACGTTAAAAGCACGTGCGGAGGCTGACCTGCGAGAAGAGATTAGTTCCTTTTCTTCACCACCCACATCGAAGGGGTGGCAAAGAGTTCATCACTCTCGAGCTCCATATGAGAATGGTGGCATAGAGGTCAATCCATTTCGTTTCACATAAGAGGGGTTAGGGTAAGCATATGAATAAGCAGAAATTCTTGAGGACTTATGAACATATTAGTTTGAAGAATAATGCACATATTCATAGCCCTTAGCTCTACCTGCGAAGCAGAGTTATTATACGATGATAATCATATGAGGACTTTGATCCTTTTGAGAATTTGATCCCGTGAGAATTTGGTCCGTATGAGGACTTGGATCCATATGAAGAATTTGGTCCATATGAAGAGTTTGATCTGGGGTTCCTATTCTTCACGGTGGTGTCATGAGGACATTCACGGAAGACTTTCAAGGCACTTCTTGGAACCAGATTTTCTTCATAGGGGAACCGTTCCTACGATTAGTGCCAACATATCTAGCAAATACTTCACCGTTCGATGTT
>JAHIAM010012251.1:0-19142 GCA_021605205.1 Aegilops longissima
TATGACTTTGGTATGTTAATGCTTGTCACTAGGGCCGAGTGCCATGATTTCAGATCTGAACCTATTATGTTTCCATGAATATATGTGTGTTCTTGATCCTATCTTGCAAGTCTATAGTCACCTACTATGTGTTATGATCCGGCAACCCAAGTGACAATAATCGGGACCACTCCGGTGATGACCATAGTTTGAGGTTCATGTATTCACTATGTGTTAATGCTTTGTTCGGTTCTCTATTAAAGGAGGCCTTAATATCCCTTAGTTTCAATAGGACCCGCTACCACGGGAGGGTAGGACAAAAGATGTCATGCAAGTTCTTTTCCATAAGCACGTTATGACTATATCGGAATACATGCCTACATTATATTGTGAATTGGAGCTAGTTACGTGTCACCCTATGTTATGAGTGTAACATGACGAACCGCATCCGACATAATTATCCATCACGATCCGGTGCCTCTGAGCTTTCCATATACTGGTTTACGCTTATTTACTTTTCCGTTGCTCTGTTACAATCACTACAAAATACCAAAAACATTACTTTTCTGTCTTTACTTTTTTACCGTTACGCCACTATCATATTACTTTGCTACTAAACACTTTGCTGCGAGATACAAAGTTTCCGGTGTGGTTGAATTGACAACTCAGCTGCTAATACTTGAGAATATTCTTTGGCTCCCCTTGTGTCGAATCAATAAATTTGGGTTGAATACTCTACCCTCGAAAAATGTTGCGATCCCCTATACTTGTGGGTTATCAACCATCTAAGAAAAAGGATGATGAGGATTTTGAGCGCTTTGCTGAAATGATTAGACCTATCTTCTTGCGTATGCGTTTGACTGATATGCTCAAAATGAATCCTTATGCTAAGTATATGAAAGAAATTGTTACTAATAAAAGAAAGATCGGAAGCTAAAATTTCCACCATGCTTGCTAATTACACTTTCAAGGGTGGAATACCTAAAGCTAGGAGATCCGGAGTACCAACTATACCATGCTCCATTAAAAGAAACTATGTTAAAACTGCTTTATGTGATCTTGGAACCGGTGTTAGTGTTATGCCTCTCTTTATATAGAACTTGATTTGAATAAGTTGACACCTCTGAAATATCTTTGCAAATGGTGACAAATCAACTGCTATACATGTCGGTATTTGTGAGGATGTGCTGTTGTGGTTGCAAATGTTACTATTTCAATGGACTTTGTTATTCTTGATATTCCCAAGGGCGATAGTATGTCTATTATTCTTGGAAGACCTTTTTGAATACTGCGGGGCTGTTATTGATTGCAACAAAGGCAATGCCACTTTTCATGTTAATGTTAATGAGCAGCGGTACACTTTCAGAAACAACCTCAAGTCCACAGTATCAATTCTATTGGAAAATTTCCATCGATTATTTTGGAGGTTTTGAATTTCCTCTTCTCTTGTCAAAAGAAATATGATATTCTTATTATTGGGGATGTGCATATCCCGTTGAGGTAACATAGTGTTATTGAAATTTCTACGGTTTCATGTGATTAAGTAATGAATTTGTGTCACGCCCAATATGCGACCCTATCCAAAAGGAACTCGACGGTCCCACCAAGGATAGACCGCATATTGAAGCGCTTTACAAGGTGGATATCATTACATCAACATTACACAATAGATGGGGATACATACATAAGGCACAAATGCCACAAGAATACATCAACATCATATACAAGATCAATATCCGACTACGGATGAAACATATGAAACTCAAGCGACATCCACCACCTGCTAGCCCGATGCCGACTGGAACCTATCCCTGATCGAAGAAGAAGCGGAAGAAGAACTCAATACAAACAAACATCGCTCTCCGTCATGATCATCCATAAACCTGTACACACTGGTGGTGGTGTAATCATGAGCCACGAGGACTCAACAATCCCATTACCATGGGTATCAAGACTAGCAAAGCTTAATGGGAAAGGAAGGGGTAAAGTGGTGAGGTTGCAGCAGCGACTAAGCATATATGGTGGCTAACATACCAGATAAGGAGAAGAGAAACAAAGAGCGATCGACAACTAGCAATGTTCATGGTGGATTATGTCCTACTCATGCTTGCACTCAATGTTCATTAATTTTAATGCATGTTCATGTTTTGCCGTTCTCTAGTTGGCGCTTCGATCTTTTGCTAGCCTTCACTTGTACTAAGCGGAATCTTGCTTGTGCATCAATTCCTTAAACCCCAAAGTTATTCCATATGAGTCCACCATACCTTCCTATATCACGGTATCTACACGCCGTTCCAAGTAAATTTGTATGTGCCAATCTCTAAACCTTCAAATGAAATTCTGTTTGTATGCTCGAATAGCTCATGTATCAACTAGGTCTGTCATATCTTCCATGTTAGGCGGGTTATTCTCAAGAGGTGGACTCCGCTCCTCACTCTGAAAAATGGCTGGTCCTTTGGGATGCCAGTCCATGCTTTACAAACCAAATCAAAATAATGCAAACAAAACTCCCGGGACTGTTGTTAGTTGGAGGCACTCGTTGTTTCATGCAAGCCATGGATTGATGCTTGTTGGTGGAGGGGAGTATCAACTTTACCATTCTGTTTGGGAACCGCCTATAATGTGTGTAGCATGGAAGATATCGCCATCTCTTGGTTGTTATGTTGACAATGAAAGTATGCCGCTCAAAATATTATTTATCTCTATTTCAAAACCAAGGTGCGCACCTCTACAAATCCTGCTTCCCTGTGAAGGGCCTATCTATTTACTTTTATGTTGAGTCATCACCCTCTTATTAAAAGCACCAGCTAGAAACACCGCTGCCATGTGCATCCATTACTATTAGATTATATTGGGTATGACTATATTTGGATCTCTTTTACCATGAATTACAATGTCTAGTCGAGTTATTGATATTTAAAGGTGCTCTGCATTTATGTTTTTGGTCTCGAGAAAGGGCTAGCGATATACCATCTTGTTATATCATATTATGATTGTTTTGAGAAAGTATTGTCATCCGATTTATTATTATTGCTCGCTAGTTGATTATGCCATTGATATGAGTAAACATGAGACCTAAGAGTTATTGTGAATGTGGTTAGTCATAATCTTTGCTGAAAACTTGAATGCTGGCTTTACGTATTTACAACAACAGAGCAACGAGTTTGTAAAGTTTTCTTTATCACTTTCAGTTTATCAACTTAATTGCTTGAGGACAAGCAAGGTTTAAGCTTAGGGGAGTTGATATGTCTCCGTCGTATCTACTTTTCCAAACACTTTTGCCCTTGTTTTGGACTCTAACTTGCATGATTTGAATGGAACTAACCGGATGGCGTTGTTTTCGTGAAATTGCCATGGTGTTATTTATTGCGAAACAAAAGTTCTCGAGATGACACACTCCACGGAGCTTATTTTGGAAAATATTAAAAATATTGGCGAAAGAATCAAGGCGAGGGCCACCTACCGAGAACTACAAAAAAATACACTTCCGTGATGATCGTGTTTGTCCACGATGGAGTCGCGTTTTTGTCATGCATGTACATCCATGACAAATTTATGAAATCAAGATAGTCATACATGTCTTTGTCATAGAAGTGTTCCATGACATTACCAAAATTATCATCACGAAGTGTCCACTTCCATGACGATAAATCGCGTCACGAAGTGCTTTCTTCAAGGGTGACCAACACGTGGCATCCACCGTAGCGAACGCCGTTAAGCTATCGGGTCGGGTTTTGGATCCGACAACCCGTTAACGATCCCGACCAATGGGAAATTTCCGTGTAAAATTCTTATTGGCGGACGAAACCGTGTCGGCTTCGATGGGTGGATAAGCGCCCATGATACGTCGACACATGCGCATTAGAAGGCCCATTGCTATGAAAAGCGGCCATGGAAAGCTTTTAGGCTGTTACGCTATAGCCCATTCTGACCCGCTAACCCAAGGCCCGTTCGCCCTATCCGAATTAGGCCCGATGGCGTCATCTGGGCCATCAATATGATTCTAGCCCGTTTTCGCCGGCCCATGGCGTCTTTCAGCCCATATGAGGCCCTATGTAACTCTTGGCCTATTAACGGCCCGTGGTGGCCCCGTAATGAATAGTGTCACTTTACACCATTAACGGCCCATGGTGGCGGCCCGTAATGAACAATGTACCTTTATACCCATTAACGGCCCGTTATTCCGTTGGGCCATTTCAGCCCATGTTATCTTCGGCCTTCTCGAGCCCATTTATTCTTGGGCTCATTTCCGCGTTCGTTTACTTACGGCCGTTACTATCTTTTTACGCTTGTGGGCCAAATTCAGCCCGTGGTTCTGATCGGCCCGTTTGTGGTCGTAATATCGTTGGGCGTTTTCATAGCGTCATCAAATCGGCCTATTAATGATGGCCCGTTATGGTGGCCCGAGGGACGATTCAACTCTAGCCGTTACGGCCATAATGCGACTTATTATTGGCCCATGTTTGTGTCGATCATCTGACCCGTAGAAGGCCCATTGTTCTCTGACCGTAGAAGCCCATTGTTTCTGCCGTAGAAGGCCTCTTGTTTCTCTGACCCGTAGAAGGCCCATTGTTCTCTGACCCATAGGAGGCCTAGTGTCATTCTGATAAATATTAGCCCATGGTTATTGTGGCCTAGTTTTAAAAATAGGTTATTGCAGCCACTAGCAAACGCGGAAAAAGAACGCGCGACTACAAGCAAACAAATAAACAAGACAACAAGGAAATAAATAAGCAAGCAACTTATGCTAGACTATCACGGCTATTACACATATTACATCCTTTGGGCATCAAAGTTCGCCACGGTGCAAATATAGGAACAAAGCAACATATAACGCATGACAAAACAAGTCGAGCTGAAACCACTTCGAAAGAGTTCAAGAAACAATATCACAGGTACCCATAATCTGGCAAGATGCTTAGAAAGCTTATTAACTTTCTCTTGTTTGGCGCTTAAATCCTCCAGTACTTCTGTTGCACAAGAAAATCGCATCTGAATTCGCAAGGACTTCCTCGGTCCTTGACTTCTTGCCGCCTAGCACATTGATGCCTTTCACTTATGGCTGAGACGAAGAAGCGAAGTGATTGAGCGCGAGTTCTAGAGCTTGTGCGTGATGCTGGCGATAACTTCGAACACTACATCAAGCAGGGGCTTGGGGTTTTCTCACTTATCTACAAGATCGTTTTATCACCTTTCTTGGAGACCAAGAGGGTTGTCTCACTATCTTGAACCTTATCGCATTACTTTCTCTACCATTGCATAGTGGGTGCTCTTCTCCAATATTATGTTTGCATACTACAAGAGAAACAAGAGACACATCACAGGTTTAGCTTGTAGTATCTGAAACTCATTTTGGTAAACCGGTTTAGTAGTAAGGTGGACAGGATAACAACATGAAACAAACATATATCTATGTACTATGGTCCTTGTATTGTCCATATCATTCTAGTTTATGTTCCCTAATCAAGATAGAGACAGTTCAACTCATATATTTTAAGACACAACAGCATAGACAGAATATAAGTGTGAGAAACTACACAACATTGGCGGCACTTGTAATGTGCATCACATGAGAACATAACTATTTATACAACTTAAGCTGAAATCAACATAGAGCAAGAAGTTAGAACACAATCCAGTTAAAGAAATAGGTTTAAAACATACTTGTTGCGCCATTGGAGTTTCAATTGGATCCTTCAAATTGAAAGTAGTTGGTATGAGTAAATACGGTGATGCAACAACAAAGGAGTATGGACCATAGCTATGGAATCGACACGAAACAGTTGCTCTTACGCTTTAAGCGTGGAGTTTGGGTTAGATGTGGTGGTCTTAGTGCTTTGGGCACTGCGGTAGCTTACAAACTGCTCGTGTGGGGTATCTGTGGTGGACATGGTGCTTTGTCAACTATAAGTGGGTTACTATCCATTGGGGTTGCGGTTAGATGGGTTGTAGCTGGTTCTCGCTTAGCGGTGTAAGTGTGCAATCTGGAAGAGTCTCGATTATGTGTGGTGGGGCTAGTTTGTGGGCAGTACAACCATGGTTCTATCTGCATCGACAGGTACTTGTCTTTTGTGAAGAACAGGTTTTGCTCCCTTAGATCGCCATCACCCCTCCAATTCAAATGGCTGATAAACAAGAAAAGAAATTGAGCGTCAGACATTGTATGATAGCAGATGTGGTAATTCACATATATGTTGTCTAACCAAATAGGACAGCATGACACAATTTCACATATATGATGCCTAACTAAATAGGATAGCATGACACAGTTTAGATATATGATGGATAACTTAACAGGATATAATGGCATAATTCAACATATGATGAGTACCTAAACAGGATGACATGACAAAACTATATGATGTCTTTCTAAAATAGGTTGGGATGAAATAATTCACATACATGTTGTCTAAGTATACGGGATGGCATGATATAATTGACATAATTGATTCATATACTAAGCTTGGCACTTTCGCATGTATGATCTCTAAACTAAGCGGATAGAATTCAATATTGTGCATATGATGTCTAAACTAAGCAATGCAAGACACCATATGCATCATATGAAAATATAAACATTGCAACTTAGAGCATACACCTCGGTGGGATATAGGACTGGTCATCGTCTCAGAATCCTCCTATGGGAGCTCCTGTAACCATCGAGATATATGCTTCAGCAGTACCATTGCACTCTGAAAACCTTGTTTTCACTCCAGATTTTCCATAACCGGCTCAAATGGCTGATACACATGAAGAGTAGTTCAATATAGCAGATTATCGACAAATGGAATACGTAATGAAAAAAACATGGCATGATATAATTCACATATATGATGCTGGCTCCATGGCGGTGCATAATTCACATATATGATAAGCTGGCTGAAAAACATGGCATTGCATAATTCACATATCGATATAAAAAGCAAACATGAGGCATTCACACAAAGCATGTCTAATCTAAGCAGATGGCATGGCAATGCAAGACACCATATGCATGATATGAGCAATATAACCCAGCCAAGTTAGAGCATGCACCTCGGGGAATCATTTGGTCATCTCTCTGAATCCTCCTCGAGGAGCTATCATTACCAGACAAAACTGCATCGACGGTAGCACTAAGCTGCTTTCGAAGACCTTGTTTTCACTCAGATTTTCCATGACCGACTCAAATGGCTGATGCAGGAAGAGTAGATGAATGTATAAACATTGTTGACAAATGGAATACATTATGGAAAAAATATGGCGCGATACAATTCACATATCGATGGTGGCTAAACAGGATGGCATTGCATGATTCACGTATATGATGCACGGCTAAAGAAGATGGCATTGCATAATTCCATATACTCCCTCCATTCCTAAATATTTGTCTTTTAGAGATTTGGAATGGACTACCACATCTGGATGTATATAGACATATTTTAGAGTGTAGATTCACTCATTTTGTTCCGTATGTAGTCACTTGTTGAAATCTCTAAAAGACAAATATTTAGGAATGGTGGGAGTATGATATAGAAACCAAGCAGGTGGCATTCACACAAAGCAAATCTAAACTAAGATGATGACATATAAAATGTATAATGTAAGCAATGCAAGGCGCCATATGCATGATATGACCAACATCGCATGCGAGTTAGAGCAAACACCTCGGTGGTAAGCAGGCATGGTCGAGCTCATACGAATCTCCATTTGAGCAGTTATCTTCCTCTGGAATACAATCTGGAAATGCAGGAGGAGGGCCACTTCGCCCACCATGGGCAGCGTGCATGACATTATATTCGCACTAGCGGTCTTCTCTTTTTCTCTACATGTTCGATGCGATTGTGTACAATATCGACATGCATAATAAAAAATAGTTAGATTTTGTAAGGCCTAAAGGGTGCATGCAAAAATCAAGACTGATGGTAGCAAGCAGTGGATGGATCCAAAACTAATGATAGCGGTAGATGTAAGCCGGTTTAAAAGATAGACAATGGATCATCTATTGTTTGTTGCCCACCAACATGAACCACATAGAAGACCCGGATGAACGGATAGTAGAGCGGATACTATTACGTTCTTGGCTCGATATGAGACCCATGGGCAATTCAAAACTCAAGATTGAGCGATAAAGTAGCGGTAATAATAACCGATGTATAACATAAGCAAACGAAAAGCTGCGACCTCTCTTAGGAACTGTGTAGTCCCGGTTCATCTGCTTCGATCGATGATGGTAATGCAGTTAGGCGTGGCTGCGGCAATGGGAAGATGATGCGAGGTGGCGAAAGGAAGTCTGCGGGGGATCTCTGCTGCAATGAGCAGCTTGTGTCGATGGTGCACCTCGGTGGGGTGGATGATGCACGGCAGAGGCAGGGACATAACACACGAGTTTTCTTTGGCGCCTATCTGAAAATGAAGTAAATCTGTAAGGGCTCCTTAGAATTGGAGGATTCTATAAGCGGGGACAGGAAAAACACAGGAATAGGATAGGAATGCACTGCAAAGCAGGCATTTGGAAACATAGGATTTCAGTCAACACTGGTGTTTGGCTCACATGAATTGGAAGAAAGAGGAATGGAGAAACAAAGTGATGCGCAGTGTACAACCTCTTTGGACCTCGGCATCATTGGGTTGGGCGTGGAGGATGGTGATGATCTTTGTGTGTATGTCGAGGCGGGGAAGAAGATCCGAGGCCTCTGGAAGCGGCGCCGAGGTCTTGCTCCATTGTGATGGGCGGTTCGTCGTTGGAGCAGCTCCGCTAAGGTGTCTGTGACAGGCTGAAGCATGACAAGATAGACAATGTTTATCTGAAGTGGGACCATAATATCATCGCAATAGATGATGTAAAATACATCACCAAAAAGTGCTAGATGTAAACGCATCAGCCGCGCCATGGCGCTCGGCGAGATCTTGTAAGTCTTTCACTCTGAACTTAAGCGAAGAAAATGAACTTCACGATCGAAACTGAATTTTCTTTGTCGAAACCGATTGAACTAATGTGAGCATTGCAATAGATGTTTAGGGCGTTCGAGCACTAGTAGCGAGAAGCGATGATCTAAATCAGCGGCGCTCGGCGGGACGCACTAGCGAGAGAGCAAGTCGTGCATAGCACCTGCGAGTGCTAAGCAGCAACTCCTGTAGCTGCGGAGTCGTCGCAGCGCAGCATAGCGAGCAAGAAGCGAGCGAGCGCCGAGCAGCGAGGCGGTGCAGCGCCGACCGGCGGCAAACGAGCCAGGCGGCGAAGCGAACAGCTGCAGCTAGTGCGTTGTGGAAGTTGCCGCGAGGAAGCAGCGACATGGGGAGAGCGCCGTGGATGATGTGGCGGCGCGGTGCCGTCGATGGGACACCCAGTCTGCTGGTATCGAGCACCGGCAGCCCGTGAGATCGAATAAAAGATAAAATGCAGCGGTGAGTGCAGAACCTCCTTGGTGGCGCCGAGTTGGCCTCGGCTTCATCGGAGAAATTGGTAAGTGCTGCGGTTCCGGTGGGGCAGGTCAAGGCGGCTGTGGGATTGAGGTGGCGCGATAGGCGAGCGAGCGTCGGGGCAGCTCCTTGGAGGTGGAGGGCGGGCGGCTGATCCGGCGGACGACGAGATCGACAACGGATCCTCATCGGTGCGGTGGATGAGGGACGGCGAGCTGTTGCGATGGGCGACATAGTCGGAGAAGAGTCTCCGGTGGCGGCGGTCGGAGGCGAGGAGCTGGGGTTTGCGGGTTTTGGCGGCCTCGGTGTATCGAATGGGGGCGAAGGGGAGGGAGCCAAGCTTAGGGGCCTTGTCGAAATGTAGGGTAAGTTACGGATAACCCCACGGTTTGACATCATGACGTGGAGCTTCATTTCGGTGAGGGTAGAAGGGATTTGCATATCGGGCTGGGGCGATTTCGGATGAGGAGGGAGTTCTCGCGTGCGTCAAATTCGGGATAACAAGGGCGTGGGTTGAAAGCGGGAGTTTCAAGCAGGTGAGACAAGATACTCGAGCTTGAAAATTTCGGGATAACAAGGGCGGCGGGTTGAAGAAGCGGGAGTTTCAAAGCGGTGAGATAAAAGATACTCGAGCTTGAAAATTTCGGGATAACAAGCGTGCGCGGTTGAAGAAGCGGGAGTTTCAAAGCGGTGAGACAAAAGATACTCGAGCTTGAAAATTTCGGGATAACAAGGTGCAGATTCCTTGTTCGGCAGAACAAACTTAACGTGTGAAAAAACAATTCATACAAGACACAAGAGTCATGTCCCCTTTTACTATATTGCTATAGATGCCATTGAAAAAACTACAAGAAAAATGTAAAAAAATCGGGAGAACAAGATTACCCTGCACAGTACCAAATCGATTTGCACTTCCCTCAACAACAACAAAAACCAAATCAATTCCCACCAAAGAAAGAGTAATGTCCCTTTTTATATGATTACAGATGCCATGATCTCGAATTTCAATTTTTGAATCCACGTTATGTTGAATTCGAATATATCGTTAGGTGACCTTCGGTTTATAATTGATGTAGCGTACATTTTGATCTTCCATCATATATGAACATTTTACTCCACCATGTGAACATATATATATTGTAAGTCTACCATATGGACTAAATTTGAATCAATTTTCCTTATTTGAATATGATTGTTGTCAAGTTATACAATAATTTAAATATTATCTTGATAACAAAAACATACATATAGCATAATCATATTTCACTATGAACTACATGTACCATCGCTCTCAATTCAAATATTTGTATCCATTTTATGTTGAATTCAAATCATAGTACATTATTGGTCTAGGTAGCGAGATGTTTGGGATAATCTAAACCCTGTTTTCATACGTATAATTTTTTGCTGAATTGGGACAAGTTTTGGTATAAGCCTCTTGCAAAACGGAGATTGTCTCAACAAGCCTCGTGGTTCGAGAGGGCGTGTCACCTTTTATGCTGCGAGTATCGCTGCCTCCCCTGATTTTATTCTAGAGGCAACATAGAACTATATAGTGCCTGTTAAATTTTGGAATTATTTTGGGTTCATTTGGCCTTTTATACATTAATTGAGTTTCGGACTTTTAATGTGCATAATCTAAATATGAATTGCATGCACATGCTCCGGTTCACTAAAGTGGGTTGAAAAATCACATGTGTGTCCTTGGTTGAATTTCTAGGTCCCATGGAAGAAATGAGAATGAAATTCAAACATCTGGGCATCATGTAAATCCAAAACTCACTTTGAAATCATGAAACTTGGCATGGTGTCATGTCATGGCACTAACATGTTGTGGTAAAAATTGGGCGATTTGGAAGCTCGTGGTTCTAAGAGGAGCGTGACCACCTTTGAGTGTGAAGCGATATCGCTGCCCCCCTTGAGTTTCTTAACAAAGGCAACATAGAACTACATTAGTGCCTGTTAAATTTTGGAATTATTCGGGTTAGTTTGTCGTTTTTATACATTAATTGAGTTTGGTCATTTAATGTGCATAAATCAAATTTGAACTACAAGCACATGCTCTCGTGCACCAAAGTTGGTTGAAAAATCACATTTGTGTCCTTCGGGTGAATTTCTAGGTCCCATGCAAGAAATGAGAATAAAATTAAAACATCTGGGCATCGTGGCTCGGCCGAGAACATTGAGAAACTTGGTTTAAAATTCTTGTAAATCAAAACACGTCTGAAAATCATGAAACTTGGCATGGATGTCATGTCATGGTACTACCATGTTGTGGTAAAAATTGGCGAATAGGAACAGATTTTGGTATAAGCTTCTCTCAAGAAGGCTTGTGGTTACGAGAGGAGCGTGCCACCTTTGAGTCTTGAGCGATATCGTTGTCCCCTTGAGTTTATTTACAAAGGCAACATATAACTACATGAGTGCCTATTAAATTTTGGAATTATCCGCCGTTTGGCCTTATTTACACATTAATTGAGTTTTGGTCATTTAATGTGCATAATTCAAATTTGAACTACAAGCACATGCTCCGTGCACCAAAGTTGGTTGAAAATCACATTTGTGTCCTCGGGTGAATTTCTCCCTCCTTCCATCTATATAGGTCCTAATGCATTTTTGAGGCTAACTTTGACCAAGTGTTAGAGCAATAATATATGACATGCAACTTACACAAAGCATACCTTCAAATTTGTATGTCAAAGGAGCTTCAATAATATAATTTTCATAGTATACATCTCATGTGCTATTAATCTTGTCAATAGTCAAAGGTTGTCTTGAAAACACATTAGGCCCTATATAGATGGAAGGAGGAAGTAGGTCCCATGCAAAAAATGAGAATAAAATTCAAACATCTGGGCATCGTGGCTCGATCGAGAACATTGAGAAACTTGGTTTTAAAATCATGAAACTTGGCATGGTGTCATGTCATGGTAGTACCATGCCGTGGTAAAAAATTGGCGAATAGGAACAAATTTTGGTATAAGCTTCTTGCAAATCGGAGCTTCTCTCAAGAAGGCTCGTGGTTCTTGGAGGCGTGTCACCTTTGTGTGCATAATTCAAATTTGAAATACAAGCACATGTTCGATGCACCAAAGTTGGTTGAAAAATCACATGTGTGTCCTCGGGTAAATTTCTAGGTTCCATGCAAGAAATGGGAATGAAATTCAAAATTCAGGCGTCGTGGCTGGGTTGGAAACATTGAGAAACTTAGTTTTTAATTCTTGTAAATCCAAAACACGCATGAAAATAATGAAACTTGGCTTGGTGCCATGACATGGCATCCAACATGCTGGCACACATTAACAATCAACAAAGTCATTTTGGAACAAGTCTTGTCATGTTACAATCGGAAACACAAGTATTATTGAAACCGTGGGCGTTCTACTTACTAGTACCATTTACGTGCATACAGCGTCCCATTTTATTAGCTAGGAGGCGCCGTGCAGGTAGCTATTTGAGTCGAGAGCGTCGATCAGACCTGCAGCGTGCTTATCGGGAGGAGAGCCCTTTGACCTCCATCTGCCGTCCACCTCTCTCCCAAGGTCTCCATTAATGGCGCTCGAGCCTCTATTTAATGGTGTGGCTATGTCTCCTCATTGAGATTTAAGAGAGAAAAGAAAATCTGAAAGCACGGATCTTGATGTAGATCGCGGACCTATATAGCATCTCTGCGACTTATAGCAAAGTCGATGAATATATAAGGATGATTAAATTTTTTGATCAAAGAAGGGCTTGCCCTTCGATTTTCATCTTGAAAACCACCACAATTCACAAGAAGTTCAGCACAACTCCAGCCTAACACGAAGGACTAAAAGCTACCGATTGAAATCGCAACATCCCAAGAGGCCAACAAAGGCCAAACATCGCGCTAGAACCCAACATTTCTGTCGATGACACAATCCACATCCTAAACCGATTATTACATCAAAAGAAACCAGAGGCTGAAGGAAGCCCAGCAGCAACTAGAAGAACAGCAATGCGAGTGCACCACAGCAAGAGTTTTCTTCATTCCGGCCTCGCAACATTGATCTTCCACGAAAGATAAGGATGATTAATTGTCTTACATAATTAGAAAGATAATTAAAAAAGCCACATCCTCGCCGAAAAACACAAGGGCAAAGAAGAAGGAAGACAAGGATCGGCTCGTGATCTCTACTTTCTTGATGCGTTCTGCGGCCGGGCTAGTCTCCGCGGCGGGATGAAACTCTTCGTGTCCTCAAGATGCTGCTTGAAACATCCACGGATTCCTCCACCAGCCTTTGGCGCTCGTTGCGAGCATGTCATTCTCTCCATAAGTTTCTTGGGATGGCGGGTCCTCTTCAACCCTTTGGTCTCCTCCTGTTGTCGCCCGGACGATCTTCTCCCTCGGCAGTCCGCTCCCGGGCCTCATTGCCCTCCCTTAATGCCCGTGCTGTTCAAACAAGGCTTTCATGTTCTGCCCTCGCCCAGGGAATCTGATCCATCGGTATGGGCGATCCGCATGCTCTTAACTGCTCCCCCGAAAATTTTCCCGGCCGGGCGGGACATCTCTGCATTCATGGCGGGGGGACATCTCTGCCTTCCGGGCGGGACTTGTTGCATCGGGGTGGCGGGACCTCGTCTTTGCTTGACGGGCCGGGACCTCTGTCTGCTACTTCAGGGCGGACATGTCGGCTGCTCTCGGCGGGGGGAATCTCTCGTGCTTCCCTTCCATGCTGCCTCTCCACAGTGGCAATCTCCGACCCGAACTCACCGGCCATGGCGAGCGCAAGGAAGGATCTTGAATGACTTGTTTGTTTTTGTGGATGAGGAGTTGAGGAGGAATGTCGTCATCTTGGCATACTAGTATTTATAACCGAGTACTAATCGCTCCTAAGTGGGAAACCGTTTAGGTTGTGATCGGTGTGAACAGGTTTGCAATTCAATATAGCGTGGAGTAATTTGGAATGTGAAAAACTCAAAATTTATTGGGTTCTAGTTTGGTGCGGCACTATTCCCGGATGGAGTACTTTTTCTCCCTCCTTTCGGTTTTAAGGGCTTATCTCAAAATTTTAGTTTTCCATTTTTAAGGCTCAATTTGGTTGTTCCCCAAACATGTTTGATTCAAGTGCATTAAATCATTGCATGCAAGTATTAAGAAAATTGACCAATGCATGTACTTTATGCATTCATGCATTTAAATGCATTGATAAACATAATTTTTGAAAACCAAAAGAAAGGTGCTTTGGCCTTTTCGTCCTCTCACCAGGGTTTTTTTCGAAAAGGAGGATGATGACCCCGGCCTCAAAAGGGTCACCCATCTGTAGCTATAATTGTGTGTTCTCAACCATCCGATTGGCTCTATCATGGATGTACCTATATAAAACATTTAGATACATCTATATTTTGACAAATGGAAGGCATGTATTGTGGGGAGGGAGGGTGCTTGTCATCAAAATGGATAAAAGGGGTATCTAGAACTAAAAAATCTACATCATCTCCTTTTATCCATTTTGATGACAAGTAGTACTTCTTACCCAAAGAACTTTTATCCAGGACACAAAATATCCGTTCATTTTTGAAATTCTGATCGATGTCAAGTAATTGCTGGCCCACCAAAACCCACCATTTCTTAAGCTAAAGTAGACCAAGGTAATCCCTATATTAGCATATTAAAGATAAACGAAGCCGTAGAAACATTTGGGGCGTGAGCTTGTCAATCTGAATGTGGAGGACACAAGCTTAGCCCGGCAAACTTAGGCGGAGCTGTCAAGAAGGTCAGCTCACTGCGTCGGCGTCGCGGGATCCTTGCTTGTCACCTCCATTTCCACCTTGGGCGTCGGTCGTGCCTTGGGCTCCCCGTGAACCGTTCGCCTAACTAGCCATGTAGTGCGGCGGTGGGGCGCCCGCTCGATCGCAGCGGACCGACCGCGGTGATAAGCGCGCCGATGTGAACGCCACCGACCAGAAAAAGCGTGTGGCGGTCCTCCTCCATGAACAGCAAGAGCCGTGGCTCCGGCGGTGGCACTGCTGGAGCACCTTGCGTCTTGGATCCTGTGCCGGGCATGGGATGCGCGGTGCTGATGTGGTGGTAGAGCACGTGGCCGGGCCTTAATGGCCGAGATGGCAGGGCATTTGCGGTAGCGGCGGAACTGCGCTCGGTGATCGGCGAGCTTGTGGTAAGTGGCGTAGAGCCCACAGCCTTCGTGGGCACTCCACCCTCACCGAAGAAAGGGCGGAGTCACCGCCGTGTTCCGCGCGTCGAAGCCACCGCCTTCGCGCCAGCTCTTGCCGCTGGTTCCGGGCGCTCGGCGCGGCATCCGCCTGGCAGGTGCCCTCCCTTGCTGCGAAATCAATCGAACAACATCAATCAAGAAACCTGCACCTTGCTCAATCAGCGAGCGGATGAGGTGTATTGAACCTCATACCTTTGGAGGCGTCAAGGCGGAGGCACAAGGGCGTGGAGCACGGTGAGGTCCGCCGAGACCTTAGAAGCTCCATCGTCGGGTCTTGTTAGTGCTGCATGATCTCGCCCTCCTCGTGCACAACCATCTCTCGACTTGGGCGAGGTATTACAAAGCTTTACCGTCACATATTTTTACTACTTCAAGGTGCATTAAATCAACACATGCAAGTATCAAAAGGAGAGTCACGGCATGCATGCATGCGTTATAATAATCATCGTGATAAATTATTGAAATATATATCGAGTGTAGTGCTTTGATGTGTCGTCCTTCGTACATCAACGAAGTTTGATTATCCTCTCCCTCGCGGACTTAACTACTGCCTTTGGCTGTATGACAGGTTGGCCACACACTGTCGGGCCCCTGTCATACGCAAAGGCAGGGCGTCCCTCCCCGCCATGGCGTGGTGGCTGGCAAGACTAGGAGAAGCTTTATTCTACGCTCTCCCTCCCACTTGCGTGGACATGCAAGCAGTTCAATCGGTGTCGGATGGCGAAGCGTCTTGTAGTACTCCTCGGTCTGATAGTACTCCATCATTGTTCGACTTCGAAGGCGAAGAGCCAAGCGCAGCCAGGACGCTCGTGTGGCAGTTTCATGTGTAGAGTAGTCTAGGATAGCGTGTACCATGCATGTAAGCTTAAAATCGTTGGGTTCGGCTCCATGCTATGTGGCCGTCTTGAAGTTTTTAAAAAATTAAAATAGTCTTACGGCCCTACGACACCAGGTGATTGTAGTTTACCGCTCATCTGGTCGAAGACAGAATATATATTTTAATTTGTTTTTTAAGGGGGACTCCCGGCCTCTGCATCGAGCGATGCATACGCCACATATATTTTAATTTGTGGTGGGTAAATGTTAGAGGTTGCAGCAAATATATTGTACCTTGCGGGTCTTTCAGCCAAGTTTAGAGGCAAGCATGTGGGGCCGGTGCTATGATGTGTCGCGTCAACTTCTACAACGAGGAGAAGCTTGATTTTACTACCCTTCTCCCTCACCCATCTTGCAGATTCTTTAAGCGAGACGAGGCTTTTGCTAGTAGTACTTCTACAACAAGCTATCCGTCCCGCTTCGCGATGGGCGGACATGCAGCGATGGATTCGACCTTTGTAGAAGCGATAGTAGTAACATCATTGTTCGTCTTCTCGAAGAAGCGAGCCAAGCGCAAACCGAGCGTTGCGATTGCGAACATTGAGCGCATATAGCCAGGCTCTTGCATGAGACAAAATTGCTATGTGAGCCCACTATTGTACTAATACGTACAACTACTTGCTAGTATAGCCACGTAAACCAAAAGGAGTATTTGCCCTTCTAGAGATTTCAACAAGTGACTAGACTACACGAGGCAGTACATATGGAGCAAAATGAGTGAATCTGCACGTAAATAAATCGTACTAGTTCTATCGTTTTCCTCTCCGAGGTGCACAATATTGAGTATCTTGACTAGTCTCTTTTGACCGCATTTCGTTTTTTACAGTCTGAGGCATGCGCTCATATACAGCGCATACACTCACCCTATGAGCGCTTACGCCACATGCACTATCATCTTGAAATTTACGAAGTCACCATAGGCACCTCGTCGTCGGCGGGTCCATAGGTGCTTGAATGCCAAGGAGGGAGAGGTAGCGGTTCCCAAGGCGTTGAGCAGTCAATGATGCATCCTCAATTACATGCAGAGAATTAATTGGAGAAGCGAGAATAGAGCCAGCCGATGTGATATGCGAGTTTGGACTCTCATATAATAAGCCCCACCACTCCAATCCATCTACTCCCAAGTCTCTGCAACCTTGCTCACTCCAATCCAAGACCAAGTGACCAGAAGCCACAAGCACCTATGGGCGATGGGCCAGTGGCGTCGTGTGCCAAATCATCAAGCGCCGACCTGCAGGCCCGCACCAGTGCAGCGTTCCAGATGGTCTTTGGCGACCGTGAGCATCGTAGCCCTCGCGGCCGGCTTGCCTCTCGCATGGGCGACATGATGGTCAACTCCATCCACAAGTTCACCGCCGTCAAAGCGCAGCACGACCTTGCCGTCTTGCTCCAGCCAGCGCCCGGGCTCCTCATTGCCTGCCACCCTCATCGGCCTCCATGGTGGCGAACTCTTTCAAGCCAGGTGGCCTGCAGTCTTGGAGGTCGTGACGAAGAATGTGCACCTCGAGGCCGCTCGCAGCGCGCTCGCCATGCAGAAACCGTCGACCTGCACATCCCGTCTGAGAAATCGTCTACATAGGCCACTACAAAGGCAGCGAGACAGAAAAGGCGTTGGCCTTCTTCCGGTGGTGGAATCTTTGGACGCCATTGTTGGAACATGTCGACTGGCCACAAGCCGCTTGCTACTTAGGCGCCGTTCGGTGGGCGGCACTGAGTCGAGGAGGTGGGCGTCGTCGATGGATGCATCTCTTCTTCTTGCCTCCTGTAACCAACCTTTGCATCGCCTCGTGGCCTTAATGTTTTATTAGTATAGTACTCCCTCCGTTCCCAAATATAAGTCTTTCTAAAGATTCCAGCAAGTGACTACTACATACGGAGCAAAATGGTGAATCTACACTCTAAACTATGTCTACATACATCGATGTTGTATTCCATTTGAAATAGTATCTAAAAACATATTTATGAGCGGAGGAGTATATGGCATTTTATTCGATTACATAACGTTTTCCTTTGTGAGGTGGGGCCATGTTGAGCAAACCCACCCGCCCACGGCGTCGGCCAAGTTTAGAATTAGAAGAAGAGAAAGCGAGGGAGGAGAGCTAGCTGTATGACGACGCTGTTGTCGAGATGGGACTCGTGTTTATAGAATAGAATCTTGAGCACTCGTGCCTCTTTTTTGAGGAAAAATTAGTCGTGTCTAGTACCACTAGTTGGGTGCGTCGACCTATAGCTAGTCATCACTTTAGGTCTCCTTTTGAACCATGCTCGCTTCATAGTACATATTATTTCGCATTTATCCTCCTATATGTACTCCTAGGCTATTTCCACGTGCTCCCATTAGCGACATGTGGGACATAGAGCATCTGGGTGCGTAGTGCATGCCGACTCGGAGCATATGTTGGGGTACTTTACATTTCAGACCTCACGAATTACATACAAACCCCATGAGAAGAATAAATAAATGAATGAATTACTACATGAAACGGATTATTTTCATGGAAAGCGAACACGTTCATTAAATTTTGGACATAACACGTTTATAAAAATGACCGGACCGAAACCAGTCTAAGGGCCTCTTTGATTTTTCCATAAAAAAGGCCTCTTTGATTTGGGACTAAAAACAGGAATGGGGAAAGTATGATGGCGATGAACCGAGGCGAGGAGAACTCTAACTCAGTTAGGGTTAGAGTT